>JAQHUG010000569.1:123115-135489 GCA_028555095.1 Dicrostonyx torquatus | reverse complement strand
CATGTGTGTATGTGTGTGTATGTATGTATATGTATGCGTGTGTATGTGTGTGTATGTATGTGTATGTATGCGTGTGTATATGTATGCATGTGTGTGTGTATGTGTGTGTGTATGCATGTACAATGAATGGCATATGTAGTGGATCAGGAAGCAGCCTGCAGGAGTCCATTCTCTCCTTTCACCACGTCGGCTTGGTGGCCAGCACCTTTACTGGTGGGCCATCCTACTCGTGCTCTCTTGACTGCTTTTCTTGGCCAAGTCCAGGATGGGCCGCAGGTCACAGAAGCCTGGCTCTTCTCAGCATCTGTCAGAATCCCATAACTGGAATACTCGACTCCTCCTCTCCTTAGCCCCGCCCCCTCCTAGCCCCGCCCTTCCCTTCCATCCTGCTCCCTGCTTTCCCCCACGGTCCCTTCTCCCTCACCGCTCTCCCCTTTCCTCCCCCAGTGTGGTGATGGTGGACGAAGCCCACGAACGGACTCTGCACACGGACATTCTCTTCGGGTTAATTAAGGATGTTGCTCGATTCCGCCCTGAGCTCAAGGTCCTGGTAGCTTCAGCCACACTGGACACGGCCCGTTTTTCCACCTTCTTTGATGACGCCCCCGTCTTCCGAATCCCTGGACGCAGGTTTCCAGTTGACATCTTCTATACCAAGGTGCCCCTTGGGAGGATGGCGTCATTGTGAGGCGGAGGAGCTGGGGCCGGTTTAGGACGCTGTCCGAGGGAAGGGTCTAATGCGACACCAGGGTGGGGGTAAAGGACATGCCGAGGAGGGAGAAGAGTCTGAGCTGGTGGCCCTGTGTGACCCGAACCTTCCTTCTCAGGCCCCGGAGGCTGACTACCTCGAAGCCTGCGTCGTGTCTGTGCTGCAGATCCACGTGACGCAGCCCCCTGGGGATATACTCGTGTTCCTGACAGGACAGGTGTGCGCTGTGGCGGGAAGCGGGTGGGTGGACGGGGCTGGTGTGTGGGTCCCGTGATCAGGACGCCTGCCCTCCTGCTCTCCAATCCAGGAGGAGATTGAGGCCGCCTGCGAGATGCTTCAGGACCGCTGCCGCAGACTGGGTTCCAAAATCCGGGAGCTCCTGGTGCTGCCCATTTATGCGAACCTGCCCTCGGACATGCAGGCTCGCATCTTCCAGCCCACGCCCCCCGGGGCCCGGAAGGTCAGTGGGAGAAGGCTTCGCTCTCTGCCCTGCCGTGAATATCGAACAGGGCGTGTGCTGCCCTTGTTTACCGGGCTGTCCGGCACAGCTGAGGCGCAGCCAGGCCCTCAGCTTCTGCCCGGAGAGAGATGAAGTTGGCGGTAGCTGAGAGATTGCGAAGCTTCAAGTTCAGTGGGCTGAGAAAGCCTCTGTTTGCCAGGACGTAGGGTCTGAGTGACTCGAGAAAAATGACTGGGACCCGGAGGAAAGCAGACATGCGTGTGAAGTCAGGAGCGGGTTTGAGGGTTTTGAGCGCTGCCGCAGCCAAAGCTAGACGGCTAAGACAGTCTTGAGGCTTTTGAAGTGCTCCTTTTATTTTATTTTTGTCTAGCTATTTATTTTAGTTTTTCTTTTTGTCTTTTTTTTGGGGGGNTTGTTTTGTGAGACAGGGTTTCTATGTGTACAGTCCTAGCTGTCCTGAACTCACTTTGTAGACCAGGCTGGACTCGAACTCACAGAGATCCGCCTGCCTTTCCTCCCAAGTACTGGGATGAAGGGTGTATACCACCAATACCTGACTGGGGTTTCTTAATAAACACAAAAAACTAATAATTTTATTAAAAGTAGACTGGACAACCGATATGGTTTTGAGTAGAGGTACTTGCAGGCAAGCCTGTATACCTGAGCTCAATTCCCAGGATCTAAGCGGAAGGAGAGACCTGAACCTTCGCTTACATGATATGCTGTGTGCCACCACATGCACACCTGAACCTTGACTTCTATAATGTGTACTACACATGCACACAAACACAAAAACTTTTTTTTTTTTTTTGGTTTTTCGAGACAGGGTTTCTCTGTGGCTTTGGAGCCTGTCCTGGAACTAGCTCTTATAGACCAGGGTCGTCTCGAACTCACAGAGATCCGCCTGCCTCTGCCTCCCAGGTGCCACAAAAAAGTTTTTAATGACTTTTTAAAGGTTTATTTACTCATTATGTATACAGTGTTCTGTCTGCATGTATGCCTGCTGGCCAGAAGAGGGCACCAGATCTCATTACAGATGGTTGTGAGCCACCATGTGGTTGCTGGGACTTGAACTCAGGACCTTTGGAAGAGCAGTTACTGCTCTTAACCTCTGAGCCATCTCTCCAGTCCCTCTCTGAGTTTTTATTAATCGTGCATCACAAGATGACCAACTCCCAGAAGAGGACTATTAGGGCAGTCACTGCAGCTCGGCCCTTACCGGTAGAGCTCCTCTTTATCACGCCTGTAGAACCGCAGGAAGAGCATGTGTATGGGCAGACCCACGAGCCTCCAGCGAGCCTGCAGGCTCCAATTCTCAGGGTGGCGGGTCAGCTGTAGGATCTCCAACCGAAACTGTGCAAAATAGTTCCAAGCCAGGAAGCGGCAAAAATTCAGGGACATAACGTACCATGTTCGGCCCCTGTGAGAATCGAAGGGACAGGGGCATCAGGACTGCAGAAGTAGAAAGCCAAACTGGCTTCTGTCCAAGGAGTGGGGAAGAGTCTCGAGAAACAGCCTAGGACCTTCTCTGAGACAGGCTCGAGTGCCGAGCACTGGGTCCTCTTCTCCCTCCCTCCCCCCGACTCTCACTTGGTACGGATGTTCAGGATCTCATTGGTGAACTCCACATCCATTGAATAGAGAGTGTAGTCATGGGAGCGAAGAAAGAGGGTGGGAAGCTAGGCGGAAGAAGATGGAGTCAGCTCAGAGGGAAAGGAAAGATCCCATTCCAGGATATATCTAATTTACTTTTGAGACAGCGTTTGTGTAGCCCAGTCTGGTCTTGAACTTGGAATCTTCTCCCTCAGCCTCCTGAGTGACAGCTCTGTCACCCTGGTTTGGCTCATTTCTCAGTTATCTATTTTTAGGGTCTAACTTCCACTCCCACCTACGACCGAAAGGTCATCTCCAGTTTAGCTGTCCTTCATTCCAACCGAGGGCACCCGTTTCCCCAGGAAGCTACTTCACGGCACAGTTCTCTGCCTGCCTCGTGTTGTCAGGATTTCAGTTGGCTAACTTGTCTCCATATTCTTTCCCACCCCGCTATGGGCTGCTTACCTCGTGTCTCAGTTTCTCATGCATGACAGCCAGGTGCTCCTCCATACTCTGATCTCTTGACGGGGTGTCAGGGGAAGGACGAGAAGCTCCAGGGGCTTGGAAAGGTATCAAAGCCCCAGGGTAGGGGCAGGGGGGTCCCTCAAAAAAAAGGCTCCTAAGCCCGTCCAGACAACCATTGTGCAACTCAGGTCCTGGTCCCTCCTCCCTCTTTCCCAGAGGAAGAACCACCCACAATGAGTTGAGAGCCTGAACCTGAGAGAGAGGTGGTGGGGCAGCCTGAGGAAGAGGGTGGGTGGGAGGATGTGGGGGTGTGAGTGACCAGAGAAGAGGAAGAGATGGAGAAGTGGGTGGAGCGGACTGGGACCAGATGGGTGGGAATGGTAGAGTCCGAGGAGAAAGCTGGTCCTAGAGAAACAACAGAAATAAAAAAATCAGATGCCTAAGCTAGTCGTGGAGATACTAGGGAGGCAGAGGCAGGCCTTCCCATGAGTCCCCGGCCAGCCAGGACTACACAGTAAGACCTAGCTTCAAAAACCAAACAAATAAATTAAATCAGATGTCTAATGCTTCACTGAAGCCGGGCTGTTGACAAGGTTCACATCCTCCCTGCTCCTCTGGCAGAAGAGAGAATTAATAGAGGAAAGAGGATGGCCTCATTGCTGTCTCCAATGCACACACAAGGAAAGGGTGTCACATGACAACAGGACCAGGGCCACCTCCCCAACTTTAGAAAAAGCACCTTTTCATTTCCACTCCCCGCACCAGTTTTGCATCTCTGACTCCATGGAATTAATAAGAATACGTTTTATGAACGAATGAAGAACCGGTTTATTGTAGCGTGGATGAAGTGATGTGACCCACAACCTGTGTTCCTGACTCTGAAACTCTGCTGGGCGAAGAACACGCAGGTAAAAGGGACGAATGATGGTTCCGAGTCTACTGGAACCTCCACAACTCTCCCTGCGCCTTAGTGACATTATGAGGACTATACAGGATGAAACGTCACCATCCATATAGTACATAAAAGGGAACTATTACCATTTTGGGGTCCACGGAATGACATAATCCTGGCCGACCGCTGAGGCGTGAACTCCTCCGGTCACTAACTGTTACTACAAGGATGGCAGGTCACCCTAGGTCACGACTGATTCCAGATCCCTTGGCTCCCGGGGAACCCCAGTGGCAGGGGTACCCTGGTGCCCGGCCTTGCCCTCCAGGGGCCTTCCCTGCCGGGGGCGTGGCACTCGGGAGCCCGAGCGGGTCCGCGGGGCCAGCCTAGCAACCGGGTACCGCTCTGCAGGTGCAGCGCAGGCCCGCAGTTCCGGTCTCTCCGCCCTGCCCTTCAAATCACCTCCAGGCACAGGTAACGGCGGGAGGCTGGCGCGCCGCGCTGCACCTCGCCGGGGACGCAGGTCCCCGGACCCCGTTGGTCTCCGCCAAGCCCGCGCCCCCTAAGCGTGCGGCGCCGGCATGGGAAGGGGCTGCGGGGGCCATTGCGCCTGCGCGCCGCGGCGCCCCGCCCCTCGCCGGCTCCGCAGAGGGTCTTCCTCCCGCCCCTCGGCCGCCGCCGCCTCCGCCTCACCTGGGGTCGAGCCTGGTAGGCGCGGAGGCAGGGCCCGAGGCGCCGGGCGGCCCCCCGACTCGGGCGGTACATGGTGTTCCGGGGTGAGCGGGCGCCTCCCCGCGTCCCGTCTCCTCACTGGGCAGCGCGCCCCGGGGCCGGCTCCGTGAAGGGGAAGCAGGGAGGGGGCCGGGGCCGAGGGAGGGAAACGGAGACGCCGTGCGCCTGCGCAGTGTGGGCCCGCAGCCGCCGACGGACCGCTGCTGCGCGGGTTGCGCGCCTGCGCTCGGCGGGCCGAGGTGCTCCGAGAGCGCCTGCGCAGCCTCTGTCGCGCCTGGCGGAGTCTGAATGTGGTGTTGTGAGGGGTACGTGAGCTGAAGCAACGACGAGTCACTTGTTTCAATGGCTATCGAGATAAAAAATAAATACTTTTATTGCTCTGGTTAAAAATAAGATAAAAACGATCTGAAGCTGACAGGCCTGTTGAATGAATGAATGAATGAATGAATGAATGCATCCATTATGAGGGCCGAGCTTTGGCTGTGTTCTGTAGTGAAGGAGAAATAATACGGACTTGGAGAGAGTGCCAGGAGGCTGTGGTCACCAAGGCCTGGTGCTGCGGCGTTCCTGAAGGTTTCGAATGAACCTGGCGTTGATTATGTCCCCACCCACCGTCCACGACTGAGCTGGTGGAGCCTGGACCCTCGGAGCAACTGTGGGCGCAGTAGCTTCCTCCCCAGACCCAGCCTGCAACAAGACCTGATCCTCACTGCGCGACCTGGTGGGCGGGGAGACGAGAGCAGGTTAGAGTTGCCAAGGGGAGCTCCTGTTCTTCAAGGTCGCAGAGAACACCTGTTGGGTTGTCAGACTGGGACAATTAACAGGTCCAAACTTGAGACCATGGCAGAGGGAAGCACCAAAGCTCAGCCCACGAGGAAGAAGACTTAGTGAGGTGTTAGGTAGAAAGATGTGCGGGAACCGGCACCCGGTTCACAGACTTAGAGGAAGCCTGTGAGAGTATCGTTAGGCGGTGTCAGAGATGCTTGGCAGCTGTTAGGGGGACGTGTGGACCTCACCTATCCTCTGCTTCCTCTTCCCCCTGCTTCCGTTCTTGGCTGCCTGTGGAAATATCAGGCATCTGGGGAGACTAGCTCTGTGTGTGGCCCGCGTGATTGGAGAGTAAGAAAGAGTGCCCACTTACCTGTACCCAGGAATGAGGTATGGATTTCCCCATGGCGGCTGTACTGGCAGCTTTGGGCTACCAGCCCCTGGGGAGTCCCCCTGTAGAAGAAATGGGAGATGATGGGGAGGAGGCTCAGGAGGAAAGGTGGCATGGAGGGGTCAGAGAGGAGGAGCAGCATGGGAACAGGACGCCGGACAGCTGTCACCCAGAGGGATCCTGTCTAAGCTTTTCCCAGCAAAGGTAGGGAAGGGCTCATTTTATACCTCATGATTTTCTGACACATCCCTGCTGTCTTGCTTTGTTCCAATTGGGGTGGTGTAGTGTGTGATGTGATCCAGTTATGTCATCAAAACACTCATGCATGCAAGAGAAGAGCGTGTTGGACCATGTGACCTGATGTTTGGAAAACATGGTTGCCCTTAGATATAAGAAATGTCAGACCAGAGTAAAAAGGCAGAATTTAGGAAGAAAAGGCTGTCTCTTCAGGGGGTGACGGACTCTGTTGACTATTATTATATTATTATTGCAATTACTGAGACAGGGTTCCACTATGTAGCCTTGGCTGGACTAGAACTTGCTACGTTCTAGAACAGGCTCCCTTCAAACTCTTATCAAGATCTGTCCGCTAGGAGCTGGGATTAAAGGCGTGTTCCATCATGCCCGGTACCCTGTGGGGACGGATGTAGGTAGGACTTGTTTTAGGAGAGCACTGAAGGATTAGTGGGGCAGACATGAGGGAGTCAAAGAGGAGATGAACCAGAAACAGTCCTGAGTTAGTGACATCCAAGATCCCAACAAATCTTACACCATCAAGAGCTGGCCAGGGGGAGGGGGCAGAAGCCGTGGGCGGGGAGGGGACCTAGGGTTCCCAGGTGGATAGAGAGGCCTACATACTATTGCAACTCTAGGACAGAACCAGACTGAAAAGGGGTGGGTGGTGGCTCTGGGCTCGGCTGCTGATCTCAGATGAGAGGAAGAGGGGTAGGGACCCAGGAAAGTAGGTGAGGCACAAATGAAACTTAACCGCTTTTCACTGAAAATGTCAATTTAGAAAACAGAAGAATCCACTTTATTGAGACAACACTGAGCGGGAGAAGGGCTAAGTGGGGAGAGGGAGGTCCTGCTCCCAAGGACTTGAGGGAACATGGGCACCTGATCTACCGCAGTCAAAGGGCGGGGGAGGGAGGGCAGCAGAAGGGTGATCCCCAGGTCATCTCAAGACAGTCGCCGGGGCTGTTTAGAGGGAGGCAGGGAGGTTAGAGGGGAATCCAGGATCTAATAGATCAGGCTAATCTTCAAAGACACAGCTAAGTGGTCCTGGGATCTACTGCCAAGAGAGGCTCAGGTTATCTGAAGTAAGTGGTGTTATCTGTGGGTCTCCACCTGTAGAGACCCCCCCAAAGCAACACCTGACACATCTACACAACACTCGGAAAGTGAGAGTTTGGCAATGTTGGGAAGACCCTGCTGGGAAGCCAAGGGCTCCTTGTCCTGTCAGCCTGTCAGCTTGGAAGCAGAATATGCTCACAGGCTGCCACAGACTAAGGGACAGGTCTGTTTGGCAGCAGGGTGCAGGATGAGAGCTGCCAGTGGGCACTGTGTGTGGGGTATCCATTGACAGATCACTCCTTCAGGGTTTCCCTGGCAGGGGAGGCCCTTCTTCCTTCCCTGGTGGTCTGGAGTCTGAAGTAAGCAGAGTGTGCTTCTCTAGGGAGTCGTAGGAGCAGAGTGGGCTGCCTGTGGGAGAGCACTCAGAGCATATGCAGGGGGTAGGGAGGGGGGGAAGTGTCTTCTGCCGTAAGAAAAGCTACAAAGTGTTAGGCTGTTTAGAACCCTGGCAACCCAGCTGTTCACGGAAGGGGAAGAATCCTGATGGAAGAGTGGGTTGCAAGGTTTGGGAAGGGGGAGGGAAAGGGGCAGCTGTCAGTATCGACTCTCATCCGAGCGGGGAAGGGAGCTGTGGAGGGATGTTATGGACAGGAAGAGGGGAGAGGGAAGGCAGGGAGAGAGAAAAACAAGATGTCAGAGGCAAAGAAGCTAAGAGGAGACATAAAGGCACACCCACTCCCTGCCTATCTGGAAGGGCCCTTGGCATAAAGGCCCTTGTCCCTGGAACCCAATGGTTCCCAATCTGTGAGACACATGCCTACCCCTGGCAAATGTTAAGCCAAGATTTCCCCAGTCTGAAAGGCTCAAGGCCCCCACCTGATGGCTCCTGTCTTTCTGTTCTTTTGATGATCCTCAGACTAGCACTCTGGTTCCTGCTCTGTGTGAAGCCTGGTGGACCCTTCACTCTTTCTCCAGACCAGTGTTGCAGACACTTGTGTTTCTGGTAGAGATTGCACTGTTTCACATCCCTGGGGGGGGGTCGCCTTATCCTTCACCGCTCCTGATTTTTAGACATCCCAAGGCTCCCAAACTAGCAGGCCCTATTACCTGGTGCGTCTGCGCTGAGCTGGGCTGCCCCCAGGGTCAGAGGCCAGCAGAAGGCGGGCAGTAGGGTGTGGGGGGCAGAGACGCAGGGAGCGAAGCAGCTCCTGCTCGGGCACAAAGGGTCGGAGGGGACCCCGATCCGGCGAGTTTCCCAGGCTGCTAGAGCGTGGAGGTGGGTGAGCTGGCGGTGTGGCCCGGCGAGGGGCCCTGTTCAGGGGCCACGGAGGCTCCACAGCCACCTTTAGGACTTGGGAGAGGAAAAGCAAAGAGGGTGAGAGAGAGAAGAAAGGGGAGAGTTAGGCAGGAGAGGCCGCGGTGGCCTTTAACCCTGTCCCCTGGCTACCTTCCCTTCCCCACTCCCAGCTGGCCTCCCCGGACCGCCCTGCCCCGCCCCCGCCCCAACCCCCTTACATTCTCTGTCACTGGAGGAGTATGGCTTAATGTCTCCCTCTGCCCTTTTGGGTGGCAGCTTCCGCGCTGGAGCTGGTGGTAATAGGGACACAAGGAAGTTTTAGGAGACGCACGTTCCACACCTCCTCCCTGCCGCTTCCCCAAGACCCCACACTTCCGCTCCCTGACACCACAGCTCCTCCTGGAAAAGCCAGAACAGAAGCCGTGCTGTGGCAAAGCCAGCACACCAAAGGGAGTCGGGGAGGATGCTGGAGCACTTTCCGGGGGAGCCAGAAGGAGTAGGCCAAACACAGAGTTTCAGGAGAAAGATCCGGGGAGGCTGGAGCCTGGGAAACACAGGAGAGGATGGCTGAGGGGAGGTGAGCTCTTACTGTCCGTGGGTGTTGTCAGGCCCCCCTGGGGTTCTGGGGCAGTGGAATAGTCCCAGCTGGGCCAGTGAGGACCCTGGGTCCCTCTAGATGAGATGGACAAAGCCCTTGGTTAATTGGGAATTGTTCTGGGGAGACGGGGAGAGGAGGTGCAGAACCTCTCCTTCCTGTACATAAAAGATATGGAGACTGAGGTTTATTAGGTTTTAAAATGGTAATAAAAGAATGTGGTGGCCGTGCCTTTAGTGCCTGCGCTGGAAAGGCAGAGGCAGGCCTGGCAGACATGGTGAGTTCCAGAGTGAAGCCCTGGCTCAAAGAACACACCTGTAATCCCAGCACCCGGGAGGAAGAGGCAGTCAGACCTCAGTGAGTTCTAGGCCACCCTGGTCTACAGAGTGAGTTCCAGGATGGTCAGAGCTACACAGATCCTACCTCAATTCCTTTCTCCCCAAAAAGAAGAGAAAAAAATGTGGGCATCTACAAAATGGGTTCAGCATGCGGGAATTACGACATGGCAAGGGTGGGTTACCTCCCTTTCTTAGGTTCTGCGTTACAATCAAGCATGGAGAACCCAAGCAGCCCTCTGTGGATCCGCATCCATCCCAGATGGAAGCTCAGCCTTACTGCCCGCTGGACAGTAGCCTCAGAAACCACGGCGGGTCACGGACACTGACACTGACAAGGAGCAGTGAGCTGTTCTTTGGGCCACTGTTACTCCCTTTCTAGGCCAAGGGGAAGGTAACTAACTAGCCACAAGGCTATCCCGGAAAGGAGGCCATTCTGTCTGGGCCATGCAGCACCACACCACTGGTGAGGGCTGTGCCCTCTCCCCGAGGATGTACTGCGGAGGGAACAGGGGAGGCAGGATGCAGCCTGTGAGTTTTATGCCAGACAGGCTCAATTTTTATTTGTTTATTTATTTAGAGACAGGTTTCTCTGTATATCCCTGGCTGTCCTGGAACTTTGTAGATCAGACTGGCCTTGAACTCACAGAGATCTACCTGCCTCTGTCTCCCAAGTGCTGGGATAAAAGGCGTGTGACACCATGCCAGGTAAAAATGTTATAAATTTGGGGCATTCTCTTCTAGAACCAATATTTAATCTTTGGACTGTTCACATCATGACGCCATGAACAGAAATCAAAGGACTGTTGGGCTTCCTGATGACAGAACCTGAAACATTTACAAAGTAATTTGATTTTGGCCTGTTTTGAGGGAGCTGACCTAGGAAAGAGGCTATGCTGGCATCAGTGGTCAGCAAGGTCTGAAGGGGCTTGCTTCCTGAGAACCCTTGCCAAGAACTGGTCTGGGGTGTGCCTCGGCTGGGGTGCACCTCGCCGAGAACGGGGCTGGGGTGCGCCTCGCCGAGAACGGGGCTGGGGTGCACCTCGCCGAGGACGGGGCTGGGTGCACCTTGCCGAGGACGGGGCTGGGGTGCACCTTGCCGAGGACGGGGCTGGGGTGCACCTTGCCGAGGACGGGGCTGGGGTGCACCTTGCCGAGGACGGGGCTGGGGTGCACCTCACCAAGGATGGGGCTGGGTGCACCTCGCCGAGGATGGGGCTGGGGTGCACTCGGCCGAGAGCAGTGTAGTTAGTACATCTGCTTCAACATTAGCGGTATCTGAGTTCCTTCCAGTTATAAAATGCACACGCTCCCAGCAGGGCTCAGGCAAACAGAGGGGACAGCTGGGTATGCGGGTGGCTTGAGGGTATTCTCAGTTGCAGCAGACAGCACTGCACACGTTGGAACCTCTTGAGAAACTACACCTCACTGCCCTTTAACTCCACCCAGTCCATGCAGGCTTTACCAGCGGGCGTGGCATCGACCTGGGCAGCACGAGAGTGTCGAGTTGCCCTCAGAGAGGCAGTGGGGGGCCCTGTGAGGAAGGAAGAGGGGGTGGCCCTCAGTGGGGGGGCCAGTGGGACCAAGAGCCCACCTCTTTCCTTTCCCTCTCCCCGACTACTAGACCAACGCAAGGCAAGGAAACTTACGATGCTGGTGAGCAAAGAAGCCTTCAAAGATCACGAAGTTGTTCACCTGGAAGAGACAAAGCTCACTGTCCACTCAGCCGCAGCACACAGTGGGGCAGGAAGACCACGGGGGTGCGCTTGCCCACCATGGCGCCCTGGCTGCAGCCTCAGTCCACATACACTGGGGACTGCGGCACATGCCCGCTATCCTAGCCCTTGGAAGAAGAAAGTAGGAAGACCGAGCTCAAGGTTAGCCTCAGCTACACAGAGAGCTGGAGGCCCATGAAACGAAAACAGGGGCTGGAGAGATGGTTCAGCGGTTAAGAGCACTTGCTGCTCTTGCAGAGGACTGGTTTATTTCCTAGCACCCAGTATAGCGGCTCACAACCATCTCTAACTCCAGTCCTAGCTGATCCAACGCTATTTCTGACTTCCTCCCTGGGTACCAGGCACACCTGTACTGCACATATATTCATGCAGGCAAGATATTCATACACATAATAAAATAAATCTAGCCAGGCAGTGGCATCACATGGTTTTAATGCCAGCACTTGGGAGGCAGAGGCAGGCAGATCTCTTAAGTTTGAGGCCAGGCTGGTCTACAGAGTGAGTTCCAGGACAGGCTCCATAGCTACTGAGAAACCCTGTCTTGGAAAAAAAAAAAAAAAAGGAAGAAAGAAGGAGGAGGAGAAGAAGAAAAAAAGGAGGAGGCAGAGGAAGGAGAAGAAGAAGGGAGAAGGAGGAGGAGAAGAAGGAAGAGGAAGAGGAGGAGAAGCAGCAGGTGGCACAGGACAGCTGTCAATCAACAGAATAGAATCAAAGGTGCAGAAATAAACTTACGTGTCCATGGTCACGTGATTTTCAAGAAAGATGCCAAGATCACTCATTCAACAGGGACTAAACAAAAGTTTCTCTAACAAATGGTTCTTGGAAAAATGAAAATCCCCAAGAATTATGATCACAGCACAGACACAAAGTAAATCAAGGCACAGGGGAGATACTGGTCTGCTGGGCCCTCCCATTCCCAGCATCCACATGGCGGCTCACAACCATCTGTGTTCAGGGGATGCGATGCCCTGTTCCCACCTCTGCAGACACCGCATGCGATGGTGCACATACATACATACGCGCAGGTACTCACACCTACACATCAGTTAAACAGAGCTCGCAGGATAGAGGACAGCTGTTGCTCCTTACAAGCTAGCTGCTCCACTCGCTC
>JAQHUG010000569.1:102746-117602 GCA_028555095.1 Dicrostonyx torquatus | reverse complement strand
AAAGAAAGAAAGAAAGAAAGAAAAGAAAATGGAGCCGGTAGGTGGTGGCGCAGACCTTTTATCCCAGTACTCGGGAGGCAGAGGCAGGCGCGTCTCTGTGAGTTCGAGGCCCAGCCTTGTGTACATAGGGAGTTTCAGGACAGGCTCCAAAGCTACAGAGAAACTCTGTCTCAAGGGGAAAGAAAAAGAAAGAAAGAAAAGAAACGTAAATCTTTTAAAAAGGGGGAGCAGAGATGCAGTTCAGCTCACAGGTACAGCCGGCCCAAGGTCCTAGCTTTGCTCCCCAGCACCACCAAAGGATCAGACGATCTCAGCGAGGCGAGGGGCTGCCTCTGTGCGCGGCCTCTGACCTGTGGGACTGTGGTCTCCAGGTTGTAGTGCTTGTTCAGGAACTTCAGCAGCTTTGGTGACGGTCGGTCGATGGCCAGCTGGTGTGGTTCAACTCGCTCTTTCTGCAGGAAACGGGAGACTTGGGGGCAGCGGGGTTGATGGGGAAGCAAGCTAGCGGGGAAACTGGGAGCCTGGCAAGGGAACATGAGGGAAATGGGCCACTGCGGGGGCAGGCAGCAGGGCCTGTGGGAGCTCTCCCATCTGTAAGGCTGGCTGGTACCTGTAACATGTGCTGAAAGAGCTCTCGCCCGTGGCCGTGCCGCTGCACTGACTCGTGGATGTAAAAGTCCAGAATGCAAAGCGGTTCCACCTCGTTGTGCGCTTCACGGTCATCCTATGGCGCCGAGAACAACGCATCTTCTTAAGAGCCAGGCATCTTTGTTACCCGCCCCACCCCATCCTCCTCCACATCTCTTCTCTGGCAGCAAAGCTTACAGATGCCCAGTTTGCAGCAACACTCACCAGTACAAAGAGTTTCTTGTATCCAACTTTGAGGAAACCAATGATGGCTCCTTTCCCTGCCCTGTGGGATGGGGAGAAGAATGAAGCGGGCAGTAGCAACGGTCTGGGACAGATAGTAAAGAGAGGAGGACAGCGAGGGGTAAAGGGTTGTTTCAGGTGGCTGAACACTAGAACTCACGGTCGGGCTGAAATATCCTTTAGTATATAAACAACATGGCGGTTACTCTGCATCCTAGAAGCACTGGTGATGGGTGCAGGGAGATGCTGGGCCTGCAGACATGAAGACACACTTTCCACCGGCCCCTTATCTGCCACCCAGTTTCCCTTTACTCTTCCAGGAGGTGCCCCGTACCTTGGCGGAGGCCTTGCCCAGTTCGTCTATAATAGTCATGATTTGCTGCTGCAGATCCACACTAGAGAGAGAGGGGGCCGGTCAGCTTTTCGCCTGGGTCACAGGACCTGAGGAGTCACTCCCGGCAGCCTGCCTGACTCCCACCCAGGCTCCCTTCCCACCTCCCCTCCAGATCCCAAACTTCGGTTTCATAGCTCCCATGTCAAGATTACTGTGGGGCAGTAGGGAAGGTGGGTCGCCCATAGCCTCAAGGTGAGGCCACATGGGGCCAAGGGGTAAAAGGCTATGGATGCTGGCCGATTAACCCAGCAAGGTTCAGGGTCAAAGGTCACCAAAAACCAGGCTGTGAATGCAGAAAGAATGGCCAGCAGTCAGTGAGAAGGGGGCGTGGCGCCTTGACCAGGTTTGGAGAGGAACCGGGACAGAAGGGCCACGGGGCGGGTTTGAAATGTCACCGGGCTGGCGTTGTGGTTCCGGGTCGGCGGGCTGGAGGCCGCAGGTGCTGGTCCAGCACGGTGATCCGCTCCGGGAACAGCGCATCCACATCGAACGGGAACTCCATGGCCCATTGTGCGGGACCGGACACGCCCCACACAACGTCACTTCCGCTACCAGAAGCGCACACCCTGTCTTTATTTCCAGGACCCGCCTCCAAGGATCGCCCCGCCCCCATAGCGGGGTCCAGAGGCCTAGGAGACCCCATTTGTCTGAACAAACTGGTGGTCTCCTAGCAACGGGACTCCTCTTGTAGATTTGTGCCCCTGGGCAATCAAGCACATTTCACCGGACCGGACCTTGGAGAACAGCTAAGGGGACCCACAAGACAGGATCGGCTTCAGGCACCCTTTCCTTGCTGGAGTTGCAGGCAGGGTGAGTTTGGCCGAACACACTCCCACCCCACAGCAGCCAGCACCCCATCTCATATACTTCACCCCCATGCCCTGAAAAGCCAGCCCAACAGAAGCCAGGGACAGATGAGACAGCTTTATTGTGGAAACGCTGGGCCAGCAGGTATAAAATAGGGACAGACTTTCAAGTGCACACACCAGTCCAGACTCGCCTGTTCGTATCTGAACCCCTCTCCACAGTCAGCTTCCTACGTGTTTGTCCTCTCAGCAGTCACTTTCTTAGGGGCTCAGAACACATGCCATCACAGAACCCAGATACTACGCCTCCCGGCCCACAAGCTCTAAGCACTCTGGGAGCCCGTCTGCTCGGCAGAGGTTTTTGCTGCTGGTGCAGCCGGCACCTCTGGCATCGACTCAGGTGGGGGGCCACTTTCTTCTAAGAGATTTCCTTGATAGAGCCGGCGAAGGCGGGACAGTTCTCTCTCTGGTGGCTGTTGCCAGCTGTACCACGGGTACCAAGGCTCGCCTGACAACAATGTGGGGGCTGGCGGAGTAACACTGACAGCTCCATGAACAGTTCGGAAGTCAACATCTCGGGGCTCAACCTGGGGAACGTAGTAACTGAGGAGACCTAAGGAATTAAAGGAAATAAGGCAGAATGAGGCAGGGATTCAGATCCAGGGACAAGAAAAAGGCACCAGGATGGAGTGATCAACTAAAAGTACCAGCACATTTCAGGCCACCCACTGCACAACCAGCCAAGGAGAAGGAGCAAAGAACAGGAGGGGCGCTGCCTGGGCCCCTGCAAAGCTATGTTCAGTCTCTGTACACGGGGACTGCTCAGTCATCTGTGCAAAGGTACCGTGTGTCAGCCAGGTCAGAAGACTACAAAATTGTGAACAAAGAACTCAAGACTGTCAGGATTCAGGAGACGCAGGGTAGAGCAACCAAAGAAACATTGCTTCCTCCGAGTCACATGGAGTCAGTCCTAGGAAACACTGCTTCCTTTGTGTCCTAGGAGCCAGAAATCTGCAGCTGGGACTCCAGGCCCCAGCACCACACCCAATTCAGAAGAAACCTCAGGAGCGGGAGGCGAGTTGCCCTCTCAGAGTCGGGGAAAAGGAGCACCTAAGTACCTCCAGCCCACATCACTCTACACCTCCACAAACCTTCCCCGCTTGCTCTCACTCACCACACTCCCTGGCTTTCTGGATGGCCTGGGTCAGCTTCTTGTGCTGCTTCATACAGACCCCTAGAGACAGAAAAATTAACTTGGAACTCATTCCACAAAGCAGAGTTAGCAGAAGTCTTCTATACAGAGACAGCTAGCTGACCGAGGGGCTGGCTTTACCGAATGACCCCTGCCCCTGACCTTCCCATCGGCCTCATCTGTAGCTGCCTGCAAAGACAGACGAGGAGCTCAGATGACCAGCCCTACAGAGATGTCACTGAGTGATAAAGCCTGCAGGTGATTCAATGGACAAGAAGGTAAAGGCTGCCTTGGACAGTCCAGAAAAAGATCCCATAAGGGAAGAAGTGATTTCAAACTAGGGAATGTGGTAAGAGTAGCAATAATCAGCCTATCTCCATCTGGAGACTGACAGCAAAAAACCTCCTCACAAAACGACCTTATTCTGGGGCCATGTTCTCCCATAAACAGTGAGTTCAGGTTATTCTTGTCCTTCTCTGTCTATGACATATGGCACTCAACTTGGCTACTGGTGCCTGGAAGCAGCTGTAGACTGTATGAGAAACTGGACATGGCCACAGGCCAACTGAGGGTAAAGATAGAAACAGTCCCAAACATTTAGTTGTTTTCCTTGTTCCTTCTGGGTTATCTGTTTTCTGTCTAGCTGTCTTGGAACGCACACTAAGTAGACCAGGCTGACCTTCAATTCACAGGGATCAGGCTGCCTGGGCCTCCACCTTCCCAGTGCCCAGTTAAAGGTGTGGTTCACCTCTCAAAGCTCATTCTGACAGTGGCTTACAGAGAGGCTCATCTTAGTCTTCTGAGCACACATAACTACTCTAGCCTAACGAGGATCCTCATTAAATATAATCTCCAAAAGCCGCAAGCACACTTCTGTGTTTTACACATGAGCTGTCACACCTACCACCCAACAACATAGACAGGAGTGCCCCAAGGAAAACCCACAGTGGTACTGACAGGAGTTCCAAGCTAACCTGTGTATGGGGCGTGGAAGATGATACCCGTGTGGGCGCAAACAAACTGTTCCAAGAGTTTCACATTCTGCAGGGGAAGATGAACAGACACGTGAGGAGGTGGTCTGGAGGGGCGTGCAGACACCTTACACACCTACAGTCAATGTGGTGGCGAACTCCAGCGGAACGTGATGGAAAGGCAAACACAGAATGGTCATGAGTTCCAGGCCAGCCTGGGCTACATCTTGTCAGGTGTAATCCCAGCACTCAGGAGGCAGAAGCAAAATGGCTCTCCGTGAGTTCAAGGCCGGCGCATAGCTGCCTTTTACTACTCTGTGTGTCTCTTGATGCTTCCTTCAGTTTTAGCCTCATCAACTCATAAAAGCCGACATTCTGCCACTCAGGTATGGAGAAGCGTGCTCCAAAATGTACACCTTTGGGTTAAAAAATTGGGGACAGTCAATTTCAAGATCCTGGAAATTACCCAGAAACGACAAGACGGATATATAATGAGTAAGCAATACAACAGCATGGTGAATATAGTGCACAAAATACAGCATGTAGCCAGGGGCACTTTAACAGTTTTAACTGCATAAAACCAGGCAAACCGATCATAGGAGGTGAGCAGAGAAGCAGCAGATACACCCACCACCATGCTCGGCCTAATCACTGCCTTCTTTTCCTAACCTCCTACATACAAGAGACTGGGAAGCATCCTCTGTGACGCTCTGGAAGGACATGAACCTCAACAACAGACACACACCCAGGATCCCCAGCATCCTCAATGCACAGTCATTGTTTTGGCTCCCATGAGCATCTTTATGGTGGCACACACCTTCATAATCCCAGCACTCGGGAGGGCAGAGGCAGGCGGATCTCTGAGTTTGAGGCCAGCCTGGTCTACAGCGTTCTAGGACAGTCTCCAGAGCTACAGAGAAACCCCGTCTAGAAAAACAAAAACAAACAAACAAACCAAGCCTCATCATTTTGAAGTGGGGAGGGAGAGGAAATCTCCTCTACGTCATAGCTCCTTTCTCATCTGTGCTCTAACCCCAGGTCCCAGCATCTCATTGAACGTGGGAGGCCAATGAGTTGAGGTCAGCTTGGGCTATGTAAACAGACCCTTTCTCAAAAGAGGAAAAAGGAGGAACGTTCCTCACACCCTCCGCCCCCAAAGAGGGCACTATGTCTGTTAATAATTGTAGTAGGTAGATAGAGTTCTTTCCCTTGAATCCCTCCGGTCTTTGGAAGTTTTTTTCAAATAAGTTCTTTCCCTTAAAATAACAAGTTGACCTCTGAGCTAGGTGTGGCATCATCACATACCAACTTACACCTGTAACCCACAGCCCTCAGGAAGGCAGGAGGACCAGAAGTTTAGCTGCGGGGCTGGAGATGCCTCAGTGGTTAAGAGCACTGACTGCTCTTCCAGAGGATGTGGGTTCAAATCCCAGCACCCACATGGCAGCCAACAACTGTCTGTAACCAGAGTCCAAGAAATCTAACACCCCCATGCAGATATGGATGTGGGCAAACCACCAAGATACATAAAACTACATAAAATCTTTAAGCTACATAGCTAGCAAGTCCGAGGCCACTTGGGATACTTAGACCCCGTCTCATCCTTAGAAGTCATTTTTGTAACTGATGGGGTAGGGATGAGAGGGCCTCAACTTGGAACTCACACTCCTACTTCAGTCTTGCAGTGTGGGATCAGTGACTGTGTGCTAACCAAGTCTCCTACAACACAGGCTGACCTTGAACTCACAGAGATCTGCCTGCTCCTGCCTCCCAAGTGCTGGGATTAAAGGCGTGTGCTTGCATCTCCCGGCAAATGTGTTTTTCTTACTTGGAATTTAGACTTAATTTTAAGAGTGAACTAAACCCTTGTAAGAAAACCTCAGTAGAGTACGGTCGCTGGGACTGTACGCATACAGGTACAAAAGCGTGAGAGACACATCCTGATAATTTCTTTAGCACTGCAGAGAGGATCCAAGTCTCATTTCTGGATAAAAGATTCTGCTTACCCTAAAGTCAACATGCAACTTGTGATCGCGGCAGATGGGGCAAGGGTTCCCAGCAACTTTATTTTTACGCTGTAGAAAAGAAGAAACTGGTAAAGACACAAAACAGTCACAGAAAGGACCGATGTCACCTCCCCATGGCCCCCGCATTACAGCCCACCACAATGAAAACCTTAAAAACTTACAATGCATGTCTTTCGGGTCTGCTGTGGCGGTACACCACCTTTGTGGTTGCGGCGGTAGTCAGCCCACACAGGTCGAGAACCATAGCGGTCCTGGTATTCTGAAAGAGAGACCACATGAGTTTATTCATTCATGCAGGTGGTAGGGATCTTCCCTAGCCAGTTACTCCAGGCCCCACC
The DNA here is from genome assembly GCA_028555095.1 of Dicrostonyx torquatus. Taxonomy (NCBI): domain Eukaryota; kingdom Metazoa; phylum Chordata; class Mammalia; order Rodentia; family Cricetidae; genus Dicrostonyx; species Dicrostonyx torquatus. Next base: position 111,004 of record JAQHUG010000569.1, on the reverse strand, counting down.
TTTTCTCGCTTCCCTCCAATCTGGGGTACCTTCTGATTCCAGATATTTCCAAGGCTCATTCTCATAAGGGGACACAGGAAGTGAGGATGGAGAACCTTCTTCAGGAGGACTTTTAGTGCAAAGTGCCCGGAGGGGAATCTATAAAGAGAATCAAATGAGAGGGTGAGTTTCAAGAAAAGGGTATAACTATTTGGTTTATTATTCTTCGGGACAAGAAAGGATATGTGTCCGAAACATCAGAATAATTCAGCAGGAAGAGACACGAAAGTAGCATTCTTCTGGTGTTAAACTGACAACTCTCTATCCAGCTCCAATGACAAGTCAACCAGACAAAGGAATAATTAGGGTGTTGGGGGATGGCAAACAAACATCCGTGCTTGATGGGCATTAGCTGGATCTGGCGAAGAGAGAAAAGATTGCTAACCTTTTGGAAATAAGATTTATGGAGCACAGGGAAAGCATCAGACAAGGGAGAAAAAGCCAAAGACACCGAGTTGCCCAGTTTTATAAAATGCTGGTCAGCATTCCACAGGGCAAAACAAAATCTGAGTGCTAACGCCAGTTTTAACGCTACCAAGCCTGTTATTACCTCGGTTGTGACCTCTGTCACCACTCTCTAGTCCCACTTTAGGGAGTGTCGCCGCGACAAGCCTTCAAGCTATTTCTCCTGCCCTGCAAGAACCTCAAGGGTGGTGAGTACCTAAGCCTAGAGGGCAACTTCAATCCAGGGAGCAGAATTAGACGCTCCTGCACGTTCTTACAAGAAACTGATGTGTTAGGAGGTGGGGTAGGGAGTCGTGGAACACGCCTTTCAGACCTGGGAAGTGGAGGTAGAAAGATCCAGAGTTCAAGGTCACCCTACCAAACAGGCAGAGTGAGACAGTTTCCGGAACGTCGGAGGGCGGAGGGAATTAAAATTAGGATCCTTTGATACACGGACACTTCCTGGTGGGCACCGCATTAGATACCAACGACATAGTTAAGAAATTAGTTGTGCACTTCCAGGAGCAATGCAATCACCCAATCCTTCTGTCTAGAACTCAGGGAAGACGACCCTCTTTCCCTAAGGCTCAGTCCTAGAAAACGCGCGCTGTGGGGGACAGAGGGTGGTGCAGGACGGAGACGTAAACAGGAGGGAAGAGCAGCACGCCTTGAGTCCTCGCAGCGGGGCGAAGGCGGAAACGCACAGACAGCGTGGGCATGCGGAGAAAGCCCTCCGAGGGGTTACCTGCACGCCATAGGAACTTCGCAAGAGGCCGGGAAGCAGCCTCAGCAGCGTGCGCGGCACGGAGGCAGCCATGTTGACGCACGGCCGGCGTACGGCCGCCCGGAGGGAGGAGCGACTGCGCATGTGCGAGGCGCTGGTTAGGGCGGGGCCAAGGCCGAGGCTCGCAACGCGGAAGGCGAGCGATCACGTGCGTCAGGACGGAAGCGTCGAAGGGCGGGGCCGGCAGAGGAGCCACGCGAATTTGAGCTGCGTCACAATCGCAGCAGCCATCGAAATTGGTTTGTCCCCGGACCGGTCACGGTGACTCATAGATGCCATGCCTAGCGTATGACCCAGAAGGAGTTTCGAGGGCAATTTGGGCCGGGCCGCTGTCCGCGCGCATGCGCCGGGTCGCGCCGACCAACCCGGGGTGAGGCTCGCCCGCCGGGGCGGAAGTGGTGGAGGCGGGGAAGAGGGAGGCGCCGGACGCGGCGGTCACGCGCTGGCGCGGAGGGCACCGAAGGAGACGGAAGTGTGGGGAGGGAACGAGGGCAGGGGCTTCCCGAAGGCGGAGGAGCGGTGTCCAATCGGCGGGCGGCCTGGCCCTCGCGCTGGCCAATCAGCCTCCGCCTCGCGCTCGATGCCTCGCGCCGAGGGCGTTTCTCCATCACGTTAGGGTGCGTTGGGCGGCGGCCGGGTATAAAAGACTCCGCCCGAGCGGGCGGCCGCCATTCTGGGGTTCGTTTAGAGGTAAGTTTGGGTGCTCCGTCGCTTGGACGGTAACGTTTTTTCCGAGGACGGGCGGCCCCGGGGAAGCGGAGAGGGGACGGATTTATTCGGCAGCCGCGCTCGGCCTAGTGCCGCTGCGTTCTGGGACGACGAGAAATGGCACGTGGGAGTGTTTTAAGGCGACCCGTACTGATTACACCTTTCTCCTTTTGTGTTCTTTTCTACCCCAGGTTGAATTTTCTCGGAGAAAGACAGGCCGGCCGTCAGGAAAACAAACAAGCCTCCGCAACATCTTAAGCCCATCAAAGGATCCTGAGAGAGGGGGGAAAGGGAAAAGAGCAGCCACCAGCCCAACCACTTGTGTCTTCTACCCCTTCCCACCTATTTGCCCACCCCACCAGCCCACGCTGCTTGGGACTTGAGATCTGTGGCCGAAGGACCGTCACCACATAACTGCAAAAATAACCACCCTCCCCGCCCAAACCCACCCAATCTCACTCATCCAGCATTTCCTTTTTGGAATCCACTCAGGAATTTTTTCAACGACCCCCCCCTCCCTAAATGGAGTTGGGTGGGGGGAATGTGAATACTGAGTTGGTCTTTACTTTTTTAAGAGACTTTTTGATCCAATGAGGCCCCCCAAGTAATTGAGTTTGGGTCCTGGTTGGTTGTTTTGTTTTTTTTTTTCCTCCAAAATTTTACCCCTTCCCCCTGAGCCCGTGGTGCTGACGTCGCAAAAAAATTGGATAGTAAGTGTCGAATTTTCAAAAACCAGCCTTGCAACAAGAAATCAACGTTTCCCGTTGTGAAACCAAAAATAATGAGAGGAAGCAATGAGACCATAGAACAAATGTATTATACTGGAGAAGGACCAATCGGGTCTCTTAAGTCTCCATTAAAAAGGTCCTGTGGGTCTAAACAGTCTTTGCTCTCTCCCCTACCACCTGCCTCTTCCCTGCTGTGGAGCAGGCAAGGAGAGGGTGAAGGGAGGGCCAGCAAGTGATATTGACGGTTAACCCTTGATAATCCAGCAAATTTCCAGACTGCCGAAGCATAAGCCTTTGCTATTATAAGGAGGAATGGTTACTTTCCTCTGGTTAGCAGTCTTCAAAAGGGTTAATGAGCTCACATACAAAAGATGGTGGATCTTGTGGCCCAGAAGTCCCACTTCTTTGTGTGTGAGACAAGCAGAGCGCCTTTCAATTTGCCAGATTAATAAGCAATCTGTACATAAAGATTGCAGGGTAAGGAGATGGGCAGAGAAGTATTAGCTGGCTATGTCTTTTAAAGTGATTGTTAAATCCTCTCAATTTTAATGTAATTTGCTTGGGGTATATTGTATGGTTAAAATAGGTGGCAATCTAGGAATAAAGATTGCAAGACACTTAAATTTAGGGCAAAATAATCTTAGTATCAAGTACATACAATATAACATTTGGGGAGGTAAAGAATGTCTTGTAATTGTTTCAGATTGCATAGGTTATTTAAAGGCAAAAGTGATTTAACATTTTAACTTGATACTTTCTAGTGGTTGGTGGATACAGTTAAGAGGGTGGAAAGGTTGGGAAATGTGAAAGCTCAGAAGTATAATTTTAAAAAGCCATTAGTGCAATTGAATGCTAGCTTTCTAGGAGATTTGTGTCGTTAAAGAGTTTTTTTTTCTTCCCTGCTTCAAATATGGCGACTTTTCCTTGTCCTTTTGTCTTCCAAGCGGCGATGCAGGTTGTGTCTTGACCCATTTTTCTCTTGTCCTCCCACCTCAACCCTATTTGTTGAGGGGTCCAAGTCCTCCCCCTTTCCGGTTATAGGGAGGATTGGGGTGGTCGGCGGTAGTAGCAAATTCAAATTCTGAACCCGCAGAAAATTGTATATTAATTGATTTTATTTTCAGTAAACTCTTAAACTGAATTCCAGTAGGTCAGATTGAGGATGGGGCGGAGGTATGGCTTGTTTTTTTTATTTAGTGCTTTATAGTGTGAGTACAGCTACCGGCAGATCTGGATGGCTTTGTAAATTTTGAGTCGTCCTCTCCATAACAAAATGGCGTCCCTCTCCTTTGTTTTTCTCTTTTGCCAGTCAGCTTAGGGCTGCCCTAGAAACTTGGTCAAGGGGGAGGAGCCACTTTGAAAGGTGATGTAATCAGCTTGCTTCCTCTGAAAACTCCACCCCCAAGCAGATTGCTTTCTCTCCCTGTGCAGACTGCTGCTGGGGAGAATACGCTGTTCGTTTCTCTTATCTCTTATGGAGTATCTTAGGGATAAGAACTTAATGGAAACAGGATTAAGATGTCCTAATCGTGAAGTTACAGTGTATGTGTTTAACAATCAGTCCATTGCTTTTATTTTCACCTACTCATCCCAAGCTTGGACACGCACCTTGCTTCATTCAGTTGACAGGTGTGAAAAACTAAACTCCAACTGTGCTTTAGGTTCGGGAGACTGGGGCAAGACCCAGGGCTTGTACCTGGGGTAGACAATTGGGCCTCCTGGAGCTGAAATGTGCCATTCTGCTCAGGACAGGCCCTTGTGCTTCCGAATGTGGTTGCTCTGTGAGTCTGGGGGGGAGGGTTGGTACTTGTAGGATTTCTTATAAATCATCCTTATTCTCACCTCTCAGTTTGGGAATAAACTCTTTGTGCCCAGTGCCATCACCTCTGCAGTGCTTAGTTCCCGTATGTTGGCACTAGGATGAGAAGTGAATCTTTAGGAAAGGAGGCTGCAGTTGTAAGCTCGAGGCAGGGGGAGTCAAGCTGCGGTTTCTGGTAAGCAAAACATTTCTGGTATTACATTTCACAACCTTTCTTTTTTCCAAAGAGCCACCTTTTTGGATATCTTTTTCCTTCCTTCCTAAAAAGAAATTCCCTTAAAGCATTGAGGAAAAGAATGTCCTCTTGGTCTCCTCTCTGGTCTGTGCTGTGGCAGTTAGTGCATGTTGAAAAGCCACACCCTTGAGGGTGGTATTGGGTGTCTGGTTCTTTTATCTCTTTTCCCCAACTTTTCAAAGTCAAGTCTTTGACAGTTTCTTCTTAAACTTTTCATTTTTGTATTTAAGTCCTGCATTGGAGTGTGGAGTTTTCAGGCAGAGTTTGTAAGCCTTTTGTCCTGTCCTCTGGTGACTTGGGTGCTGCAACAGGGGTTCTTTCCTGCTGGATGTGGACTCTCATTATTCTCATGATTCCTTGGACTTCTGATTGAATGGGAGGGCCTCTTCCATATGTCTGTTTATCACACGTCTTTTTTTATCTTTTAAGCAGCTTGCCAGGTGTCTCTGCAAAATATTTACCCTGGGAGCTGAACATTCCAGCCACTGGGGCTCCTGACCTCTAGTGAGCAGGGATTAGTACAGAAGACCTTCCTTGCACGGGAGATGAAAAGCAAGGCGATTCTTAGGGCGTGGCCAGAGTTCTATTTGAGGGTCTTTTTCTGTGGGGTCAAGGTGGTGGACATAATTTTACATCTTTATTGAAAACCAAGTCAGTTTCCTGGGACCAGGATTACCCGATTTTCAAAATAATGATGAGGAAGGAATAGGGTCTTACCGTGCAGAGGTATAGAATCTGAAGCACCCCAGACAGTCCACTCTACTATTGGGTCACACCAGGCAGCTCTTGAGACACTGAGCTCTAGGGGGTGCTCAGGTCCCAGCAAAGAAGAACTGACAGTTCTTTGTCCTCTGACAGAAGACTTATTTAAAGCACCCTGGCTTGCATGGGCCTTGTTTCCTGGACTAATTCAGGATTCAGTGGTGCTAGATGTTTAGTGACCAGCCAGTCTGGATGCTTTTCCACCATTTTAAAACAAGTCAAATTCAGAATTTGTTATCTTTAATAAGAACTGTAGAGTGTTCCCCAGTGCTTAGAAGATGGAGGTACATCATGGGCTTCCTTGTCTCCTTTTGTCTGTGGACTTCAAGGAGAATAGCAACTGGATAAAACAAAACAAAAACATGACCTGAGTTTTTTATGGTTACAGAAAGTTTCTTCAGCTTCAAACTCCAGAGCAGGCGTGCGGAGTGCTTGGGCACAGTCCCTGTCAGCTCTGGTCAATGCCGCTTTGGGCCTTCACCTAGGCCTGCTCCAAGCATGATGGATTCTTCCTTTGTTCCCACTGGAACACCTTAGAGCTTGCCTGTGAAAATGGGGACCTGTTGTAAGGCACTCGGGGTCCCTGGTAAGCAATGAATACCACTGAGGACAAGGCACAGAGAAAATGCACATTTTACTGTGAGGAGACAAGTTCAGTCATCCAGATGTAACGGTGGGAATGACCATGCATCTTAGCATGTTTGTTTTGTCTCCCAGCTTCCCTGACTTGTGCCTTTCTGTTTATATATATAGACAGGAATTTACAGTACCTAGGTCCCGTTTCCATCAGAGGGCACTGGACAGCTCAGCCTTGTTTCACTAAAGGTGGCTATCCTCTGTCTGATCTGACAGTTGAACGAAGGAACATTTGAGTTAGGCTTATTAGTTCCTAGACATACAAAGAGGATAATTTTTAGCTCTGGGTTTCAGTCAGCCATGTTCAGAGGGTCTGGAATGAAGTAATGTTTAATCTCCAAGACTTGTCAAATTGCAGACTTTGTCATTTGGGGTTCTAATAGGCTTATGTACGTATAAAGATTTTAAAATTTCCTAGTCTGGATTGCTTTAAATGTATTACTTTGGGCCCATTCACTGCTATTTCAGTGTAACATATGGGAAATCTGTTACTATACTGGAAACTCACCAATCACTGCTGTCTTAAGACAGATTTCCTCTCTGTACATGTACACATCATTGAATTTGTCCCCTTGACCTGTAAGTGTTCTCCTTTGACCTCAGGTTCCAGGGTATTGGGTGATAGCAGTTAGCAGGTTTTGTTCAATGCTTAGCATTTTTTCCCTGCACCTCTCCCTGTGTTCAGCCTGCAGGCTTCAGCCTCCAGAGCAGAGACTGCTGCCACCCTCCTTTCCCTGGGCATTTTTAAACACTTGTATGTGGAGAATCACTCTTGTCTTTGACAGCCGCTTTACTCAGGTTAAACATGTCTAAGCCAGGAAAACAGCCACACTCTTACACGCCTTTTCTGCTTTGAGAAGAGACAACTATTATATTGCAGGAATCCTATTGTTTGTTTGTGGTTCAAGACTGGTATTCATCCTTGTAGGGCTACCTCTGCTGCTGACGTGATGAGATGACAGGGACCCTTGCCTTTGTCCTGCCTGTAGTGTCCTGGTGATGAGGCTCATGATTTTGGTTCTCTGAAGCTGGTGGTGATTGAGTTGTGGCTAAAACTGCTAATCAGAGCCGTATCAGCCCTAATTATCTCTCTGGAACTCTGGCCTAGAAATCGCTCCCTTTCCATGGAGTGTAGCCTTAACTCGCTCCTTTCCCAGCCTGATCTGAAGTGGTGTCCACTGGGCACATTCACCTTCGTTACTTCTGACGGTTCCTTCCCCGTCTCCAGTTCTCGGCATTGGGCTTTTCCTGGGAGTCTTGGCCAGTGGTGAGTTTTGAGGTCAGGTTTGCTTCTTTGCTTCTGAAACCATAAGCCAAGTTTCTCCGGAACTTTGTAACAATAAAAGCTTGTTTGGTGTTTGTTCAGCAAGGGACATTATTCAGGCCTGATGAGAACCTGCCTGCTTTCTTTTTCAGTCACTCTTGTTCTGAGCTGCTGAGTCCCCTGGGGAAGGACCCTGCTCAGGGCTGACTTGTTTTCTCCCTCAGCCACCGCAGCTGACGCATTCTACCCCTTGTGCTTATGACTTCGGCAGCTGAGATAAAAGGGAATTGATTTCTGGAGAGAGGGTGATTGATTCTTGAAAATGTTTACCCAGATACCCAGGTTGGCTTAGGAAGCTACAGCTGCCTCCTTATCAAAATTAGCAGCTGCTAACTGGAGACAGGACCTTAGAAGCATGAAGAACTGAGCATCTTATCATGGGTCTTAGCCCACTCTCCTGAAGTGTAACTGTTGTGGAAAGGGTTTAACTGGGAATGAGAGGTCAGCTGTCAGGGCCTTCACTCATGCTACCTTTCCTGTCAGTCCTGCATTGACCCCAAGCCTAGGTCGCCAAGGCTGTTTTGTGAGCACAGACTTGATTTTACTGACCTAGAGAATAGTGCAGTTGAACATAGATTACTTACTGTGTCTTAAATATGCCTGTAGGATTTATTAGAGGGATAAGTTAGTGGGGCTGTCGTTGCTATAATATATCCTATGGATTTTTTTCCCCTTTTATCTCAGAAACCACCATCATGGGTTCGGGTCCCATAGACCCCAAAGAACTTCTCAAGGGCCTGGATAGCTTCCTTACTCGGGATGGAGAAGTGAAGAGTGTG
>JAQHUG010000568.1:598564-624030 GCA_028555095.1 Dicrostonyx torquatus | reverse complement strand
GCTCCCCACAGTGAGAGACGTTAGGTTCAATAAATAGCATTATTTTTATAACCGCAAGTTAGATGATGATTCGTGATTACATCATTTGAAAATGTGAAATCACTACTATTAGGCAAACTAGTTCTGATTTTGACATAGTAAGAAGAACAGAACAAACATTTAAAATTAATAAGTGAAACATATAGGTACTTCATCCATTGGCCTTCTGAAATTTGTATTAATGACATTTTTTTCAGTGACTAACTACTAAGAAAAATCAATTTAAGTGAGGAACTGTTTTCTTCATTCACAGTTTCAGAGACTTTGCCTCTCTTTGTCCCAGATCCTTGAGAAAAATTATAGTGTTTGTGAAAGCCTGTGGGAGTCATGATTGCTAGCATTTAAAAATAACGTTACCTAGATATCTGGATATGTCCTCAGGGTTGACTTTAGGGCACTGAATATCCAGTTGATGAGCTTCTCTTTGAGGAAAACTTTCTCCCACTTTCAGTATTCCTTAGTACCCTCAGATTTCTGATATAGGTCTGAGCCACATAGTCTACCCCCTGCCCATATTAGCATATTTACCATTGTCCTCATTCAGCTTATCTTTAGATAGTCAAGTGTGTGAAACATTATACAGAATGAGCAAGTTATATTTACAATATAAATGTATATACTTATGCAAATGTAGAAGTAACAACAAATTTCATGGAGGCCATTACTATGAAAGAGAACATAAAAAAGTGTATGGTAAATATTGAAGAGAGTAAAGGGAAGAAAGGATGGATATAATTACATTATAATATCAAAAATTAAAGAAATACATTTTTAACAAAATGTTGCATAAAGCAAAGACAAATAAATTATCATGATGCTGGCTTATCAAGGGAGAAAAATATATCCATAGAGTATTTGTAAAAAAGGAATATAATGCTCATCTTATTACTTTTTAATACTTAACAGTCCCAAAACATGAAATACAGTGAGATAATTATTAACTACAGTGCTAAATATTACTATGGTTCCAAAATATTTTCATGAATGGTATACAGATGGAAGTTACCAATTAAGATTATAAAATTTAAATTAATGAGTCCTGGAATATGATATTTCATACAACATTTAAAAACAAATATAAAGAGTTTTTAAAAGCTATCCACTGTAATGTCACACATATATAATCTCAATTTTTAACGTTTGACAAATTTATGTCCAGTTTGAACTTCATTGTAAGTTTATTTCGTACATTAGAGGGCTGAAGTTGAGGTTTGACATAAAAATTCTAGAATGTTTATGAAGTGCAGAAAATGGCTAAGTTTTGACACATTATGACAGAGGGAGAGAGTAAGGGAGACATGAGACAGAGAGAGAGAGAGAGAGAAAGAGAGGCAGATTTAAACATATAATAGCCATGACACTTAAATGTGAGAAAAATGATGATACTCAATACAGGAAAAAGGCATGCAGGCTAACTTCCCTTTCTTTACAGGACGTTGTATGTATGGTAATTCTTAAAAGCTGCTTCTTTATTTTATTGTGGCTAATCCTTTATGAAAACACACTCAAAAATATATACGGAGGTGTATCTCCTAGGTAATTATGAATCATGTATCAAAACCAACCAACACAGGGATTATTTAATTGCAAAGGAACAGGAGTTTTAATTTTAGAAAAAATAGTAATGACAAATATAAGAAAAAATGTGTAGATTAATTATACACACAGAAGGCTAGCTTCTGTCTCTCATGTTGAACTGAGTGTAAGGAAAGAAGCATACTGTTGTTAGGCTATTTCAGATGTCTACTGATCATGAATTCTGAAATATTTACCTGTCAAACACCCATTTGTCACAATTTATTACTGTAATTTCCCTGCAAAAATAACTTTTAAAAAATGGGAAATTATTTGCTCATGTGTCTGTGTGTATATAAGTGTGTATGAGAGAGAGAGAGACAGAGAAACAGAGACAGACTCAGAGGCAGAGAGAGACAGAGACAGTATTACAGGTGAGATATTACAGTGAGGGACATAAAAGTTTTCATAATTAATAAATTTTGAGAAGACTTTAAGGTCATTTGATGGTGATAATTTATATTTATATTTCTGATTTTATTATAAATTGGTTTTGAACCGATTTTCAATTTATAAAATGTCCCACACTATTAATTGAAATATAAATCTTGGGTATAATTTCATTAAAATCAGGGCAAGATGGTGGCATTTAGTTTTATATATACTTATGTGTAATTATGTATATATATGAGTTATTATATATTTTAATAAGGCAACATTAGATACAAAAAACTATGAATTACAAAATCCAATATATGATCAAATATAAACATGTGACTTTTACTTTATCCCTAAAATAATTTTTGTTGGCATTTTACAAATCTTCACTATAAGATATCTGTACCATATGATGTTATTCCACTAAACCTTTGTTGCTAGGGATGCAGTGTCATGCCTTCATGTCCTGCTGAGCCACAACACAGTCTTGCAAACTACTACTGTCACATAACTCATTTAATAAAATCTAGATTGTCTTCCCTGTCAATTAAGCAGAGAAATAGAGACTGAGTAACACTAAGTGGTAAACGTGAAGAATTATGAATTTCCAATGAAATGGCTCATTTCCACTGCAATAACACATTCCTATTTCTAGCTTATCACTTTCAAATATGGAAAGCGTGAATTTACTTATCCCTGGGCAGTCTGCACATCACAGCACTTTATACAGCCCAGAGCACTCATGGTTCTGTTTTGGCAGACATTCCACATGTTGCATATGCCCTATTATATGTAGTTGTTTACATTGATACTGAGATGCACATAAAATTCTGCCTTGAAAGTCAATTGTGCAAAAAATTACAACACAATGTCCAGTTGTCTTTGCTGACAACACAAAGGAATGGCCATTTTCATATTCAAATAGTCTGAAATACTCCTCACATCTACCAGTTTGTTTAAGTACAAACATGTAACTGAACAACAAAGAAATAAAAAAGGTCTCCAGTCCAGTAACTTTAAAAATATATTAAAGGACCTGTTTAATCAGTTAAAGATTATTTAACCTGGATAATTAATATCTCATTTCCTGCCATTTCCAACTGTTATAGATAAAAATCTTTTTAGTCAATTTAGTTCAGTGTTCTTCACCAAAATATATAAGCTTTTAGTGTCAAAACATTTAATTATAAAATTGTTCATGTTAGTTAAGAAGTAAATTATTTAAAGGGTAAAAAAGATTAAATGTAATCTTGAAAGAAAAATGCTTACTGATAAAAAGAAGAGAAACTTACAGTAAAAGAATGAAAGTAATTTGTCATTTGAAGATAGTTAATGAGCTTTAGCTACTCTTTGATGATGAGAAAAAGTATAATATACACAAAAATGCTTTAATGAAGTATCAAATTATAAGAGATAATGAGGTTCTTTTTTTAGTATATGCAATTAGTAATTGTTGAAATTCTTTATTTCATTCTAATCATAAATTTGTTGATGACACATGTAAAACTATTCTCACTAAAAGTGATAAGTTCTGAATCCAGATCAAAAGATAAGATGAACATGTTTTTGCTGCCTTAATTTTTCATTCAGAGAGATTAAGTAAAAAAAGAATGTTTGACATCCAGGCTTGCAGAAAGGTTTCTGCTACTACAATTTAATTATAAAAATATTGAAATAACCTGCAGCAATTTATTTTTTAAGTGAAGGACTGAAGGTTTGCAATGTGATTTTTAGGGAAAGAGGTCAGGGCATTATGTAGGTATAGTTAAATAGACTAGTATTTTGAGATGAACTGCCAAGAAGGTGTGAAACTGAATATTCTATCAGAAACAATGGAGCATGACTTTTTTTTTCATGTATTCTTGGATTAGGTTTGCAGTATTTTATTGAGAATTTTTGTGTCAGTGAACATGAGGGAGAGTGGTCTATCGTTCTCTTTTTTAGATGAGCCTTTGTGTGGTTTAGATATCAGAATAAATGTAGCCTCATAAACAGAGTTTGGCAATGTTCCTCCTGTTTTTATTGTGTAGAACAATTTGAGGAGTATAGGTATTAGCTCTTCTTTGTAATTCTGGTAGAATTATGCTCTGAAACCACCTAACCCTGAATCCTTTTTTTTCCTAAGGTCTGGTGACTTTTGATGACTTCTATTTCCTTAGGGGTTGCAGGTCTATTTAAATTGTTTATCTGGTATTGATTTAATTTTGGTACATGTTGCCTAGCCAGAAACTTGTGCATTATTTTTAGATTTTCCAGTTTTGTGGAGTACAGGATTTTGAAGTATGACCTATGGATTCTATGGATTTCCTCAGTGTTTTTTGTTATGCCCCCTTTATATTTCTGATTTTTTAAAATTGAATATTCTATCTCAGCCTTTTGCTTACAAAATGGAAAGATCTCCCATGTTCTTGGATACGTGGAATCAACATAATAAATATGGCAATCTCACCAAAAACCATCTACAGATTCAATGCAATCCCCATTGTAATACCAACACAATCCTTCACAGACCTCAAAAGAACAATATCCAACTTTATATGGGAAAAATACAAAAAACCATAATAGACAAAACAATCTTGCACAATGAAGGAACTTCTAGAGGCATCACCATCCTTGACAGCAAGCTTTATTATAGAGCTTCAACAATGAACACACCTTGGTATAGACATAAAAACATACAAGCGGATCAATGGAATTGAATCAAAGACCTTGATAATAATTCATACGCCTATAAACACCTGATTTTTGACAAAGAATCTAAAATTTTACAATGGAAAAATCAGAGCATCTTCAACAAATGTGCTGACATAACTGGATGTCAACATGTAGAATAGTACAAATAGATCCATATCTATCCCACGCACAAAACTCAATCAAATGGATCAAGGACTTCAGCATAAATCCAGCAACACTGAACCTCATAGAAAAGACATTGGGAAGCACACTTGAACACATTGACACAGAAGCCAGTTCCTAAATATAAATCTAGTAGCACAGACACCGAGAGTAACATTTAGTAAATGGGAGTGCCTGAAACTGAGGAGCTTCAGTAAGGCAAAGGACACAATCAATAAGTCAAAATGACAGTCTACGGAATAGGAAAAGGATATGATCTTCACTGACCCAAATCTGACAAGATTGTTCTCCAAATATATAAAGAATTCAAGAAATTAGACATTAAAACACCAAATAATCCAATATAAAAAGTGGGTACAGAAATAAACAAAGCATTCTCGACAGAAGAATCTCAAATGGCTAAAAGACACTTAAGGAATTGCTCAACATCCTCAGCCATCGAGGAAATGCAAATGAATTTGACTCTGAGATATCATCTTACACTAGTCAGAAGGGCAAAGATCAAAAAGAGCAATAATAGCTAAAGCTGGAGAGAATACAGAGTATGGAGAACACTCCTCCAGTACCGCTGGAGTTCAAATTTGTATAGTCATTTTGGAAATCATATTGACGACTACGTTAATTGTTATCATAGAACTTTCATCCAGGAAATGATGGAACTTTCATTCATGAAATGATGGAAGCCACTAGGCTGAACTCTTGGAAGTTCAGTTGAAAAGAAAGAGGAGCAAAAATATGAGCGTCAATACCATTATGGAGATACTCACAGACAGCTGACCTGAGTTAATGGGAGCTCTCTGACTCCAGGCTGATAGTGGGAAAACCTGCATAGAACCAAACTAAGCCATCTGAATATGGGTGACAGTTGTGTGGCTGGAAAGTCTGTGGGGCCACCACTAGTGGGACCAGGATTTATCCTAGTGTTGGAACTGACTTTTTGGAGTGAATTCATTTTGGAAGAATACCTTGTTCAGCCTAAATATAGGGGGAGAGTATTAGTCCTGACTGAAAGTGAAGTGTCAGATTGTTGACTCCCCATGGAAGCCTTACTCTCTCTGAGGAGTGGATGAGGGCTGGAGTGAGGAGAAGTAGCAAGAGGAGGGGTGGAGTGCGAGCTAGGATATGTATACAGAATATGAAAATATCATTTAAAAATTAAAATTAAAAAATAATGTATGAAAATAGGGCATTTGTAAGTAAATATAATAAGGTAAAGTTGATGATGAAATTCACAATGAATTTTCAATACATTTAATTCTTTCATATTTATTTAAGTCATGATTAAACAAAGTAAATTTATAAGGAAACATATATTTATGCATCTGTGCCTCACTGTGATTATCTAGAACTTATTATATCTATGATTGTCTAGATATTATTATATATTAACATAAAGTTATTAATACATTGCTAATATTAAAAGTCTTTTGTTTACATATACATGTGTTCATCATTGTTTTATAATTATTAAAGTGAGAAAATATTGTTGGATTCCGTGATATTGGAATTATAGGCTATTATGAGGTATATGACCTCACAATACTGGTACTGGGACCTGAACTTGTGTCCTCTGGACAAAAAGTAAATTAATCTGTTAATGAAATATCCAACTGCAATGATAGCTAATGAAAACACTAATTTAAATATTACTCAGTTTTGTAAAACTATACATAAGGTGGTGTGGGGCAATGGTTTATATTCTGTCAATTTTATTTTAAATAAATACTGATTGGCCAGTAGCCAGGCATGAAGAATAGGTGGGACAACAAGACAGGAAGTAGAGGCCAGTTGAGAAGAACAAAAGAATTCTGGAAAGTGAAAATCTCTTTCTGCAGTCCCCAACCACCCACAAAAGAAGCAGGATGTGACTACCCCGCTGAATACGGTACCAAGCTACGTGGTTATTAACACAAATAAGAATCATGTGCTATTTATAAGTTATAAGAGTTAATAAGCAGCCTGAGCTAATGGGTCAATCAGTTTATGAGTAATGTAGACCTCTGTGTGATTTCTTTGGGACTTAATGACTGCGGAAACTGGGCAGGACAGAAACCTCAGACAACAATAAAGGAAGAAGCAAGTTATTCCCTTTGTTTATCATGAATTAAGTAATTTGAGAATGGATTCAAACAGAAGCTAAGCACAACTTTATTATAAATTAAAAGAAAGCCTCCAGGGAAATCAAGATGTAATCTTCCCTACTATCTTACCTATTTGAAAAATAGAGAATTGGAGGTAGGGGCTTTGTTGTTCCATTAAGTATACATTGCGGTTAAACACAGACAAGCAGATACATGGCACATGGCCAGGCTTTGGAAAAATGAAGTACCAAATGTAGGCGATAAAAGCGAAACATAGCATTCAAGAAAAAACAATTAATGAAGAAAGAAAAATAAAAGTTATTCTTTTTTGAAAAATTCTGTAAAGTGGGGCAATTTATGAAGCTACAAGGCCAGGCCAAGATTAACTATTGCACTGAAAGCAGGAATTCTGGGAAGGGAAATACAGCATCTCATTAACAGACTAATAGTTTCACCTATTTTTAGCTTAATTTACACTGAATCTGCAAGTCTGGGGGTGGCTTCTTAACCAAGGGTTCAAATCAGTCGCCTCAAATATCAAGTTTTCTACCGGCCAGGAATTGTATTTTCTTAACAAAGGGAGGTTTTCATTAATGGGCCTTTATTGCTACGATGATATAATCATGTGTCACATGCATATGCTAAGGATATTGAGGAAGATGCCAATCTTACAAATATGTTAATGAAAAGGTAAATTAACATGCTTTCCAAAAGAAACATATTTTGTTTTATACTTATTTTCATGTAGATCTGTATTATTGCAGTATTATACTTCCTGCTATGGACATTATGCCTATGTAGCACTGGCTTGAGGCAACATTGCTAGAGATTCACATAGAGAGCTATTTTTCTAATATTGACATAATGTAGAGAAACAATAAAGATGAGATAAATGAAGCATAACATTAAGCTTTAATAAATTATTATTAAAATTATACATTATAAATATATATGTATATATTATACATATAATTCTTTTGTAACATCATTTGCCAAATTGAAATTTTAACCACTGACTTTATATATATATATATATATATATATGTGTGTGTGTGTGTGTGTGTGTGTGTATTATGTAAACATAAACATTTACATAATTTGATCCTGAACTGTCAACATAAATAATGTCTATAAGAATGAACGAACTGCTGTTTATGCAGACAGTGGAGTTTTTACAGTGCTAAAAGAAATGTTTTTCCGAACCAGGAAAAGAGATATTTTAAAATTTCATTTATAAAGTGAAACACTACAACCTGAAAGGGTTGGAAAATGTATGATTTCAACATATAACTCTTGGAGGGACAAAAATTGAAAAAATATCATAGTTATCCATCTATCTATTATTTGTCAGTCAATCTATCCATCAAATATCTATCTACTCTCTATGTATGTATACCCACACATATATACATATGTATCTATATGTACATATGTATATGTATATTCTACCTTTTTGGATTTGTGAAACAGGGAAGGTACACACCTACTTGTGGAACTTCAGAGAAAAGCACAACTTTTGTGAATATCTTCTCTTCTTCCACCAAGTAAATGCTGGTTATAGATCTCAGGTAGCTAGACATCAAGCACTCTGAACTTTCTCATCTAATCCACTGTCCACTGTCCTTTTAATGAAAACTATGACTACAGTATAAGAATGTATATTTTAAGAAATATGAGTCCCTTACAATACTAGCTTATATCCTGATGATCCCTTACCATTTTGGCAACAGACAAGCAATTTTATAAAATCAGTTTAGGAGACAAAATTTCAATTCAGATCAACATTAAATTAAATACAAATTAAAATTATATATCCCGATGTATTCCTACCTAGGTGATCATATCTGGAAAGCTGCAGGTAGTAGAGAGAATAAATCACATTTGTCAGTTTCAGGTGTCATCACAGAATGTCTCAGCTTTGAAGTTAGTGGGAAGTCATTCATTCAACTTAGCATTTCACTCATAAGGCTGAGGTTGGCAGCAAATTGTAACACAGGAAAGTAAAACTAATTCATTTTATTTGGTTCTCATTCAATATTCCATTTTCAACAACCATTGGATGTGAGGCAATCACCCTATTTGTAGAAATACCACCTATTGAAATAAATATTTTAATGTGCCTCAATAAAAAACAAACTAATTAACTAACTAGCAAACATGTAAGCCAATTCAGCCCAGTTGAGTTTCTTTATATTGTTTAGTTAAGAAAGCAATTAGGCAAAAAAATATGTTGAAATAATTACTTATAATTTCCCAAAGTATCATATAACATTTAATCAAACGAGAATAATTCATGTCACAGACAACATCAAATTCTAATGGGAATGAACAAGCACAGTCATTTCAGATATTTCTTATTGAAACACAAAATAGCACTGTTATTTTGGAAGTAAATTTTGGAGTTTCATCAGGAAACTAAACATACTCTTACTACAAGATCTAGAAATCACCTCCCTTCTAGGTTTGTAAGAGAACAATAAAAATATCTCCACTTAAAAACTTACACACATATGCTTCCATAACCTTGATCCAGAATTGTCAAGCCATGGAAGCATAGATGATATCCATAGGCAAGAATGGACAAACTATTGTATATTCAGAGAGTGGACTCTTTACAGTGCTATATGAAAACAAGCTTCCAAAACATTAAAAGAGATACTTCAAGATTTTATTTTATAAAGTGAAGCACTGCAAACTGGAAGGGCTGGAAAATGTGTGATTCCAACATATAACACTTGGAAGCACACAAAAATGAAAAAGAAACATATATATTACTGTTGTTATCAAGATTTAAGAGATATGATTGGATGAACTGACAAAGCACATGGTAATTTTAGAAAAGTGGAACTTTTCAGTATAAATGGATATATGTCACTATTCTCTGTCCAAATCAACATAATGTAAACCAAGCCAGAACTCTAATATAAGCTATGAAGTCTATATGATATCTCAGTATAGGATTATAAATTATAAAAATATACCCCTCTTGTGGATAATGTCCTATGGTTAATATAAAGTTTGGGGATCCTGGATCCCTTCCTCTTAATATTGGCATTTCTCTACAGTTAAATTTAGAAATAAAAAAAAAACTTCCTTAAATCAATGATGTTAACATCCTTATTGTTACAGATGATCTGAAGTTTTTAGTAACTAAACTTTATCTTTTAATGTATTTCTTCTTCACTCCAAACCTTTTAATCAGCTCTTGGTGAAGAAGTGCTCTACCATACTTGCCATATCAATTTTAGTCTTTCCTTCCTTGAGATAAAGATGAATAGTGTCAGACTGCTGCAAATGCAAAGTCTCTTTCTCCAGGATGTGGAAAGATCTCTTTAATATATAAACATGCATATCTAGTGTCTATCTTCAATTGAGGGACAGGATTTGAACCTTAGCCAGAGCCTGCTTCAAGTCCTAAAATTACATCAGAGCATGAAGGAATTGGAAACATTAATTCTGGGTGGGAACACTCACTAAGGAACTCAAATAGCTTAATGGATTTTCCATCTTCAGTTCTAAAAACAACTCTTTTGTCTTTCATTAGTAGAGTTCACAGTTCTGATATTTTGTTATTTATGTATACAGTTTAGTTCTTGTTTTTGTCTTCATATTTTATTAAATTAATATATGTATGCATGTTCAGAATCATAGCCTATTATATTGATATACATACAGATATTGGACAGTTTGTCAATGAATTAAG
This sequence comes from Dicrostonyx torquatus, assembly GCA_028555095.1. NCBI lineage: Eukaryota > Metazoa > Chordata > Mammalia > Rodentia > Cricetidae > Dicrostonyx > Dicrostonyx torquatus. The sequence goes on along the minus strand of JAQHUG010000568.1, from coordinate 613,398 downwards.
AAAAGACAGAATTGGGAACAAAAATCTCTTTCAAAGTAAATATTTCTCAATGGTTATGTGAACTTGCTGCTCTTAAATAGGACCTAGGTTCCTTTCCTAGTTTGCATGTGGTGGTTAATAACTGCTTATAAATCCAGTTCCAGAAGATCTGGGGACCTCTCCTGAACTCAACATGCAACAGGCTTTTATTTGGTGCACATACCTACATACACAGAATCACAATACACTTCCCATAGTATTGAATAAACATTTAAAGATATTTCAGTAATGTTTGCTGCTCTTAATATGGCAGGCTTTGATATATGTTACAGTGAATAATTAAAAAGAAAGTGAAATAGAGCACAATAACATAAACTTGTGATCATGTTGTCTAGAAGAACAGAATAGAATTTTTCAGGTCCTGTTAAACAAAGTCAGTGATGCATGTGACCTCACAGAAAGAACTTTCTTCGTCTGTATATTATTTCTTTGAATATGACATTCAAAGAAATGAATTCTAAAATATATCATTTTTGAAATTGTCAATCTATAAAAGGAAAAGTTTAGTAATTCCTAAGAGTGAATAACTAGCACTTTCAAAGCATATTAATGAAACCTGATTTATTGAGTTCTGGTCCTCCCTTATATAGAGTGTGTATGTGTGTGTGTGTGTGTGTGTGTGTGTGTGTGTGTGTGTGTGTAGGTGTGTGCACGTATGCACATGTGCTCCAGGACACAAACCGAAACATGTTCTACAACTGTCAATGCTGTCTTTATTACTTCTTTTGTTCAATTCTTAGGAGTACTCCAACTAGAATTGTTTTACATGGGAAATCATTTTACAGTGAATTTCAACTTGATGATAATTTCCTTCAAATAGTTTTGGCTTCATATATTTAAGATCTTATATCCTGTCCTTGTCTGGTAGCTAATAATCAATTTCCTAATGATATTTGGCCCTGACTTTGTACTTTATTATAGAGTTTTACAGATTTAACTCTTGAGGGAAAAATGTATTCATAAAATAAGTTCATATTAGAAAACTATAAAACACTTTGATGTATTTTTTAAAAGTCTAATACATTATTTGAAAAAGCAAATAACATAGTTTGTTCTAAGTAAATAAATCATAGTGAACCTTAACCCTCAGTCTAATAGCAAATATTCACATCTCTATCTTGGATAAGGAAAAACTCTCCGGGGATTCTGAGAAAAGAAATTTTTTAACTCTAAAGGAAGAGGAAATCTAAATACTATGGAAAAAAAAACCTAGACGCACTAAGTTAACAAAAGCACAACCATGAGTCCATTAATAACACAAGGCACAGAAGCAGAGCATTCTATCTGAGGTTGCTGACAATCAAGGACTTCATTAGAGTCCATTTAAAACTGCCTGGGGATGAATGTGCTATTAAGGTTTGCTACCTTAACAGACGGAATTTACATATTTTCAATGTCAATTATGTAAGAAGCATGCTTAATGTTAGCCACAAAGCCAATTAAAATCTTTCCTCTTTGGAGAAAAAAAAAAGAAAATGAGGGTCAACAATAATAAGGAATTTAAGTAGGGCCACAAAATCAGCATAAAATGAAAATATATTTTGAATCAGGAGTGAATAATAAAGCAGCCAGCATTTTAAAACATTGACCTCTCTTCCCAAGTAAAGAGCCTTAGGAGGCATATTTCATTCTTTAGAGATTCACTGAATTGTGTGAGCACTAAAGTGGCGTGCTAAGACATAGACATAAATGTCAGGAAATTATAGATGCAGACACTGTTCCTGCTGGGCAAAAATGATTCGCTTTGGTCTCTATAATAGCAACAATAAACAATATCAGAACTGAGGAAGATGGAGACACAGAGACACACCAGTGTCTGTAGTCTTCCCCTTACCTCTATGAAGAAGATGATTTATATCCAATGTTTCTTTTTTATCCAACTGAGTGATCAATCCTGGATCTTAACTAATCTTCAGAATTATATTAGGTAACACCAAGTTACTTAATAGGCACTCTCTCTCTTTCTCTCCTTTCATTCCTTCTCCAGATTGTGACATGTTAAGAACTTTCTCTAACATTTAAAAAAGACAAGAAATGTAATTTTACTGTAAAAACGCAGTATCTTTTCACCCTAGAGTTATGAAACATACATACATGTGTGTTGATATATATCAACATATATATGAACACATATATATATGTATATATATATATACCCAACAGACATTTATAAAATATACATATATAGAGATAAAAATGTTTGTAGAAATAGAGTAAACATATTAAATTCAATTGATAAATCTTAGTAAGGAAAATTCTTATTTAAGTTGTCAATTATTCTACATACCCCACATTTTATGACAATTCTTTGAGAGAAATTAAACTTTTACGAATTTTTTCAATTTAATTTTAAAACTGGTTGCAAGCTTCATGCCTCTTCCATCTTTGTAGCATGAATAATAAACCCAGTGACAGATATTGGGGTTCAAACTGTAACAGCAGAGAAGCAAAGCAGCCAAGCCACTAAAGAGCTCTTAACTCTACGAAAGCTTCAGACAAAAAGAGTAGAGTGAGTTCTTACCTCATCCTGACTTATATTCCTCTCTAGTGTTTTGATTAAATGTGTGCACAAACATCGCCAAGCCTCTGTGACTAACTAGTGTCATTACTGGTACCAAAGGTGTGTGCCACCATTGCCTGGTCAGTATAGCTGACTCGTGTGACTAGCTTTTCACTCTGATCTTCAGGCAAGCTTTATTTATTAAAACACAAACAAAACATTATTATTGTTCTTTATTTTTGCACCTCTATCCCCTCCTGTGTTCCCCACACTCCTTCCAAATTCATGGCCTCTTCTTATTTTAATTAACTAATTTATTTTTTAAAAGACAATCTTTCTCATTTTACATGCAAATTCAAGTTCTCACTTCCTCCCCTCCTGCTGCTTTCCCCACCTTCCCCTCCCCCCACCCCACTCACATCCACTTTTCAGAGAAGGTAAGGCTTCCTTCCCATGGGAAGTAAGAAAATCTAGCACATCCCTTTGAGACAGGATCAAAACCCTCCCTACTATATCTAGGCTGATCAAGGTATCCTTCCAAAGAAAATGAGTTCCAAAAAGTCAGTACAAGCAGTAGGGATAAATCCTGATTCCACTGCCAGCGGTCAAACAGTCTGCCCCAGCCATACAACTGTTACTCACATTCAGAGGGCCTAGTTTGGTCCTATGCTGGTTCCTCTGCTGTCAGTCTAGGAGTCAGAGACCTCGGGTGAGCTGTATCAGTGGGTAGCTCTGTCATGGTATTGACCTCTTTGCTTATATTATTGCTCCTCCCTCTTATCCTCTGGACTTTGGGAAGTCAATTCATTGCTTCACTGTGGATCTCATCTATTTCCATCAATTGCTAGATGAAGATTTCATGATGACAATTGAGGGAGACTTCAATTTGACTACAGGGGAAGATCAGATCAGGTACCCTCTCCACTCACTATTGCTTAGGCTCTTAGTTGGCTTCATCTTTGTGGATTCTTGGGATTTTCTACAGAGGCAGGTTTCACTCTAGCCCCATACTGGCTCCCACAATCAAGATATCTCTTTGCTCTTTCTTTCCTTGCTCTATCTTGATCATCCCTCAAATTCTTCCCCTCCCCTTTTTCTGTTCTTCTCCCCTTTGACTTTCCCTTCTCCTTCCACCCAAATTTTCTCAGATCTTGTCTATTTCCCCTTCCCATAAATGGAAGGATCCATTTATGTTTTCCTTAGGATTCTCTTTGTTACCTAGATTCTCTGTGGTTATGGACTGTAGGCTGGTTATCCTTTGCTTTACAAAGGAGCAAGCACATACTGTGTCCTTCTTTCTGGATGTGGGTCACCTTACTCAGGTTGGCTTTTTCAAGTTCAACCCATTTGCCTGCTAATTTCAAAATGTCATTGTTTATACTGCTGAATAGTACTCCATTGGTCCATTGCTTAAATGTGCCACATTTTCTTTTCTTTCTTTTTTTATATTCTTTTATTTTTTTTTATTCAAAAATTTACACTTTCTCCCATTCTCCCAGTCCTCTCTTGCCTCTACCCCTCCTCTCTCCCCCTGCTTCCTTAAGATAGGGAAGGGTACCCTGCCCTATGGAAAGTCCAAGGCCCTTCCCTCTCCATCCCGGCCCAAGAAGGTGTACATCCAAATAGACTGGGTTCCCAAAAAGCCTATACATGCAGCGGAGATAAGTCCCAGTGCCGTTATCATTGGTTTCTCAGTCTGCCTCCATTGGCAGCCACATTCAGAGAGTCTGGTTTGATCATATGTTCCTTCAGTCTCAGTACAGCAGGATTTGGTGAACTCCCATTAGATCAGGCACACTGTCGACATTAAGCTTATAGCTCACAAGCCTAGAGAAGCTAAATGGCAAGGTGAATCCAAAAAAAATATATATGTAGATCTTCCTGGAAAATGGAAGCAAACAAGATCTCCGGGCAAAAGTTGGAAGCACAGGGGTGGGGATAGCGGGGAGGGGATAGGTGGAGGGGTAGGGGAAGGGGAGAGGGGGAAGGAGAAGGCTGGGGAAAGCTGGTTGGAGAGGGAGGGTGTAGATGGAGGAAGGGTGGTTATTGGAGAAAGGAATAAGATATCTACATTAAGGGAGTCATTTTAGGTTAAGCAAGATACTTGACTCTAGAGGGGATCCCAGTGTCTACAGGGATGTCCCCAGCTAGGTATTTGAGCAGCAGAGGAGAGGGTGCCTGAACTAGTCTTGTCCCATACCATATTGATCATCTTATTGAATATCTTGATCATCACCATAAAAACCTTGTCCGATAGATGAAGATAGAGACAGAGATCCACATTTACATCAGAGCAATGGACTGAGCTCCCAAGGTCCAGTCGAAGAGCAGAAGGAGGGGAGAAGATGAGCAAGGAAGTCAGGACCGCAAGGGACTGGTCCACCCACTGAGATAGTGTGCCATAATTTCTTTATTAATTCTTTGACTGGGTGGCATCTAGATTTTTTTCCAGGTTATGGCTATTATGAATAATGTTGGTATTAATATAGTTGAACAATTGTTTTTGTAGTATGATTGAGCATTCTTTGAGTATATGCCCAAGAATAGTATTGCTGGGTCTTGTGATAGGTTGATTCTCAGTTTTCTGAAATATCACCTTATTGATTTCCAAAGTGACTGTAAACTTTGCACTTCACCAACAATGCAGAAGTGTTCCCCTTATTCAGCATACTCTCCAGCATAAGTTATCGTTGGTGTTTTTGATATTTGCCATTCTGACTAGTGTAAGATGATATCTCAGAGTCATTTCAATCTACATTTCCCTGATGGTTAAGGATGTTGACCAGTTCTCTAAGTTTCTTTTGGCCATTTGAGATTCTTCTTTTGAGAATTCTCTGTTTAGATCTGTACCCCATTTTTAAATTGGATTATTTGGTAATTTGATGTCTAGCTTCTTGAGTTCTTTATATATTGTGGAAATCCATCCTCTGTCTGATGTGGGGTTTTGTGACCTTTGCCTACATACACAAATACATAGATACATACATACATACATACATACATACATACATACATATATACATACTAAATTAATTTAGTGTTAAGGGCTGACTACTTGAAATGGATACCTTATTGGGAGACTCAGGAGATTTGACACTGGGTAAAACTGTTTCTCCCTTTTTCAGCAGCCATTGACTGCCTGTAGTTCTTCATCTAGTTATGGGTAGAGCATTATGAAATGCGCCCTCCCCCCAATTTGCACACACATATAAACTGATGTTATCATGCAGAACTTGGTGAAGCAACTATATTGTTGAGGATTCATGGCTGCAGCTTAGTTATCATGTCTAACAGACAATATTTCCCAGAAGACATCCTAGTTCTCTGGGTCTTTTAACCATTTCACTCCTTCTTTGATAGCTTTCCCTCAGTCTTTGTTATAAAGTTTACATTTTAAACTTTATTGGTTAAAAAGTAGTGTAACAGATCAACAACAGTGCTTATCACACACTGATACGTAAACTTTTTTTTCAGGTGCTCCTTTGTCACATGAACCTCTCAAAGAAGGCAATGGAATCCCAAAAGAAATAAAAATGTCTTGAAAAATCAGTATTCAGATTCTATGTGATAAAAGGAAGCAGAATACATATGTTAATGAGACTTACATTTTCTACAATTGTTACAATAAAAAGAATAGGTAATGAAAATATTGTAGCTAGTTTTTTATTTAATTTAAAAAATGAAATTAATGAATTTATTACTGCATATGCCAAGAAGAGCCATATTTTATACTGGTAAAATGATTGATTTTCTAATTTATTGCTCTTCTTGAATTCTTAAACCAAATACAGAAATATAGAACCAGTGAGTGATGAGTTCCAGATAGATTAAGTAAAAAACATGTAGTTTGAATTGAATTAAAATATAAAAATAAACCAGAGGCATGACAATTGCTATCAGAAAGATAATTTTGATTTGAAATAAATATACCTGGAGTATCTACATTAAAAACAAGCAGCAACTTGTGAACTTAGTGATCAAAACTTTGGCTTAAAAATAATATGCACAACATCTAATGTTTTTAAGTGGTTAGCTTATTCTTGCTATGAAATCTGAGTTAAAGAAATTAACATGTTGCCTGTGTGAAGCTCTGATCATATCTGGGAAACCCATCTTTGATTTTTAAAAGAACTGAAAATTATTTCATTCTTTCATCCGTTGGCTCACAAATATGTATGATTTATGGAATTTTGGCAAAACATTAAGACAACCTTAGAGGATTTGTAGTTAGAGTATAAAATGTAGTCTGAACCAAAGAGGAGACTTTGGTCTTCAAAGACAGGGATACTCATACAACTACTAGTAAATGTGACGATAGGAGGGCAAGGAGTTTACAAAAGATCACATAAATGATTTTGGCTTGTATTCAAGGAAACTATATGTTTTACTGGGAGGTTAATATACAATCTGAGGATGGATTGAACATTATTGTAATGAGAGACTGCAGAAAGTGCTGAACTGAGAAGAGTTGTGTAAAAAGTCTCAGCAGGGAAGAGAGATCCCACAAGCATCACAAACAGGAGCTAATCCTGACATGATGCTATAGCCACTCCAGCTTCTGTTTGTATAAGGTAATTTCAATCCCATATTATCTATAATATAGTGAGAACAACTGAAAATAATTTATTTAAATACATTAAAATCCTGCTGGCATTTAATATTCAGCATTCATAAAGCCTTTTGCTTTTGTCTATCTCTTTTCTGTGGGAAAAAGTGTACATTGGAAAGTTGTCTAGCTATCTGACTACAGTAGAGTTCAAATTCTCAATTTATAATAAGTCTGAATTCTGAATGTTTAATACATCATTATTAAAATAAATAGTTGTGAATGTCTCTTGCCTTTTTATCCTGAAAAGTCTACAGAAAGAAAAGTATCAAAAGTATTTCTGTTTCTACAATGAATCACTAGACAGAGAATCCTTCTTAGAATGAGTGAACTTTGTTAATTACTGACTTGTACACATTTATTAAAGGTAATATACATGGAAAGATTTTGTAGAAATATATGCTCAAAGATATTTAAAAGATATAGAGGCCAGATCAGAGGCAAGTATAGTGTCCAGTGAAACAAAATATTCAAAATAGAAAAAAATTGCCACTTTAGCTACAAGTTTTTAAAAATGTCTTTTTATAGAAACACTTGTTTGGCAGAAAAATGCCATTTAATATTCTTTATTTAACATTGTATTTATATTAAAAGATTAGTTAATTAGTACTTCTTGAAAATTGTAATATAATTATATTATCAAATATTTGACATCATAGAAATATGCGGAAAAGCAAACAGAGCAATCAAGTGAGCAAACTCAAAATGTATGTAGAAAAGAACCATCATGGGTACTGTTTCTGGGTACCTAAAATAGTCATGAGGTCCAGAGAGATGATGTTTCCCATAGCATCATATATAGATAATAGGCATTTCAATGAAGAAGTGATTCACAACACTTGATAGTTTACTTTAAATTATAATGATCAAAGTGATGTGACAACAAAAAAGACCATGAACATTTCAGTGCAGAATCCAGGATCCCAATGCAATATAAATGTAATTGTGATAAATTCTTAGTTTGGTTTCATTAACATGTACCACACACCTTCAAGTCACAGTTCTGTGGAATTAAATACACAGGAACACTTATAAGAACTATTTTGAGAAATGGAAAGAAGGGAAAGATCAATGGGCATAAATTGTACAGAATTTAAGAAGACTTTAAGAAGTTGGTAAAAGAGTGGTAACATATTAGTAACTATGGTAAAATCCTCTCTAATTTGAGTGGTTTGTACAAGGGTATGTTGTTACATTTCCTGCATTTAAATACTAAGTATTTAAATCAAAAAATTAATAAAATGTGGGGAGTTAAAGATGAGTTAGTGTTTAAGGACACTAGCTTCCTGTGCAGAGAATTGAATATTCACATAGTGGTTCAGAGCTGTTAGGCCTTTCGGGTTCAGGGGATCTAATCCACTCTTCAAGCCTCCAAAAGCAGGAAGGACACACATAGTGAATATGCATGCATATATACACATACATATAAGCAAACACTAACATACATAAAGTGAAATTTAAAACTAATGAAGCACAGTGTTTAAATTGAGTATACAGAGGAAAAGAAGAGAGATGAGTAAGGACAGAAAATTTCACTTAAATATGAAAAGTTTTCCTGCTACTCGATTGCCTCATCATGTATTGATATGAAGGTTTGTGCCTCATTTTATTGTAACTTGTTATGCTGTGGTTCTCTGATATATGAGGAAGGTGTTCTCTTTTCCAAAGGAAAACAGAGGTATAGTAGATATTGAGGAATGGAAAACTCACAGTGCTCAAAAATACTTTTGGATTTATATTCTAAAGAATCCATGTCAGCTTATTTCAGAAGCACCTGCATACCCAGATTTTACGAGCACCATTTAGTACAGTCATAATCTGGAATCATCTATGTTGCACATCAGCATACGTGTAAGTCTTTCAACATGTGGCATGCATATACAAAGACATTTTATGTAGCTGTAACAAAACAATGAGATTACCAGCAGAAAAGATAGATGGAAAAAGGGAATTTCATGTTAAGAAATCTTGCAATATTTAGCCTTTTCTTGATAAATATTCATTACATAATTCAAACAAAGTGACAGACTATGGAATGAGAAAAGATCCTTACCAACTGTACATTCAACAGAGGGTTCATATCTAAAACATATAAAGAATTCAGCAAACAACATCAAGAAAATAAATAACTCAATTATAAAATGGGATATGGATCGAAGCACGGAGTTCTCAAAAGGTGAAATAGAAATGGCTGAGAAACACTTAAAGAAATGTTCAACATGCTTAGTAATCAGGAAAATGCAAATCAAATCTGCTTTGAAATTCACATTACACTAGGAAGAAGGACCAAAACCAAGAAGACAAATAACAGCGTACAATGCCAAGGATATGGGGTAAGGGAGACACTCATCCAATGCTGTTAGGAATACAAACATATATAGCTAGTACAAAAATCATTGTAGCAGTTCCTTAGGAATCTGGGAATAGAACTACTGCAAGTTCCAGCAAATCCATTCTCAGGCACATACCTGAAGGATTCTGTATCCTACTACAGAGACACTCATTCCTAGATATGGTGTCTCTATCACCTTCCCTTAGCATTCAAAGAAATCTGTGGAAGATGAAACAGAGGATCCTAAGAGCCAGTAGTGATGAAAAATGTCTAGGAAATAACGCCTTTTAAAAAGAGCAGGTCTAGCTGGGCGGTGGTGGTGCACGCCTTTAATCTCATCATTCGGAAACAGAGGCAGGTGGACAGGTGGATCTCTGTAAGTTCAAAGCCAGCCTGGTCTGCAAGAGCTAGTTCCAGGACAGGCTCCAAAGCTATACATAAAACTTGTCTCAAACACAAAACAAAACAAAAGCAGCAGGACTGACATGCACATGAATCATGAATGCACAGAGACTGTGGCGATGCACACAGGGCCTGCACCAGAGTAAGTTAGACAGGATATCAGTATTGAGAATGAAGTGAACATAACAGGGCCTGCACAAGACTAAGCTAGGTATGGTATCAGTATTGAGAGTGAAGTGAACATAAGTCCTATCACAAACCCAGGAGCTGTCTCTAATTAATGATCATTCACAAAGGACAATTATTTTTTCCAATGGAATCTTACTAGATATAAGCAGCACATAAGGGCAGTTCCATGCCTAGCACCAGATGGCCTAAGTAAAACAAACTCTATGGTGTTTTTTTGGAGGTTTTTTCTTTACCTGGACATGTTTTTGAACTTACAGGTCTTTTGTATATTTTTAAAAATAAATTTTATAGCATATAGCATGCTTTTATTTATAATTTTTGTATATTTGTATATAACATAATTTGGTTGTTTTAGTTTCAGTATTTTAAATATTTTCTTTTTGCAGTCATGAAATGCAAAAATTATGTGAATATATTAACTCTTGACTGCGTATTTTAAGAGTTTGTAATATTGTTCTTTAAAATTATAACACCTTGATCATATATTTTATGATTTTCTTTTAAAAACATTCTTTTAAACTTCATATGTGATATGATTGATATTGCAAATTTGAGCAGAGGGAATTTTATATATAAAGCATATTCCTGTCTATTAGAGAGTATAGAAATGATTAAGCTCTTATTCAGTCAATTGATTAACTGACTAATGACTTCATAATTTGAATAGAGTATTGGGTAATGTTTGAGCTGTAAGGGCTGGGACCAAGTGAGTTGGAGAATGTAGGTTAATGAGGATGCATCCTTGAAGTTTTTGTCTTGCCCTGTCCCTTTTCCACCCCTTGATGTTTCTATTGTGTCTCTAAGTAATTTCTCAATGAGACAAAAAGTTAATTGATAGAATATAACTCTCTTTATGATTTTAAATGTCTTTCCTTGTATGCTTGCCATAATCAAAGGGTTAACTTTGGTGATATGTGTTAAAATTTATTGCAATTTCAAAATTGTCTTCAAACTAATTTAAGACAATTGCTGAATTAGAATCTAATATAAATGTGGACAATTCATTTCCCTGAGATTCAATAAATAATTGCCAATTTTACTTTAATTTAAAGGTCAATTTGGAGAGAGTAGGATCAAAGTCTAATCTATGAAAAAATTTTCCAATCATTTGAATATTTATTATCAGTTTTATACCTTTGCTTTTCTTATCAATATTTTTAATTTAATGCTTAATAAATTGTTTTATCATCTTAATGACTTTCTGTCTTCCAACTGCTTTTGTTACATAGTAATTAATAATTATAACTGCTTACTTAATCTTAGATGGAGTTTTCATACTTTTGATGCTACTAAGTTTCTTATAGGTTTCTTTTTTATTTTATTACTGTTGGAATAATTGCTGTATATGAAAAAAATCATATAAAGACTGCTTGAAAGGCCTGTATAGTGTTCATTCTCTTCTTACACAGTTTCTGCTGTCTTGTTCTACTACATAGGAGTTGCCGTTCTCAAAATTACTGATCAGAAAACAAAGACACATTGATTTGCTTTCCTTTTAGGTATAAAAACATTTAATATGTAACTATTCTGTGTAAAGTTTGATGTTTGTTTTTATTTTTTAGTCTCTTACAGACTTAATTTTAACATTTAGTTAACTTCTTTGACAATTTTGTAGATGTATATTGCAGATTCTGATTATCCTTACCCCCAATCTTTTTACAACCCTCATGGACTAGCTGTCTTGCCCCATTCCTCACTAGAGTTTAGACCCATTCATTCAGTATAAAGTGGATGCTAATGACCATCCTTTCCCTAAGATCAATATATAGTCAGAAGGTAAACAGGAAAAACCATGGCCTTGGAAGACTCTTCTGATTCACTCCCGACTGTTGGCAGGAAGTCTTAAAGAGACCTAGTATGCACACCTGAGTTTGTAGTGTGATCATTGTTATACTACTTTTGTTATGCAGAGAATATAGAACTTCAGAGTCCTTCTCCCCAAGTTTCTGACTGTTACATTCTTCCTTTCCCTCCTGTCTGTATTACCTGGACAATAGAAAAGGAGTTATAAATATTTTGTTAGTTGGAACACTCAGTCATCACTTATTTTCAGCCCCTTAGTAAGTCATTAGGCTAAGCGAAAAGATGTAAACACAACTAACTTATGATCAGGTTATATCATTCCTCAGAGGAATATTTTTATTTCTTGTGAAGACAAGATTTTTCTTCATCTGCCATTTTCTTTTATTAAAATATTAAATCTTATTAAAATATAATATATAGTTAAAATATAAGTTAATAGTCATCTATAATAGTCAAACTTATAGTCCTATTAGTTAGGTTTTCTAGATATCCAGAGATATATTTCAGATGGATAAGTAATCTTCAAGCATTTCAAAAACTTACACAATGTGTCATTTAAAATGTTTTAAAAACTTACATTTTTCTCAACAGTGAGACATATCTGCTCCTGGCAGCACCAATCACTTCAATAGAATAATGGGCATCAAAGAAGCTCCTTATGGAGTTTGCTTTCATTGTGCCAAGGCTAACCATTTGGACAAGAAACTGCTTTTTCCTAGACTGCTTGACAATTTGTTGTATAAACTGGACATGCAGGGCCCATAGAAAAATGACTGCTGAATTTGCCAAAATGAGGTGAGACAGCTCTTCAGGATTCCTGCTTCTTGGCAGAGTCTTCCAGAAGTTCTGCAGAAGAAAGGCTTTAATGAGTTTGGCCAAAATAGATGGGACAGTTTATCAGATTTCCTGCTTCACAGAGTAATCTGCCAGATATTCTAGGACTATAGGCTGAAGATGTATGCCTCAATGTTGCAGAAAAACGTTGGGTGACTATCCAGGCAGTCAAATATCTCTGTCATTTCTAGAATTTTGGAAGTTGTTTATAATGCATTTCCTATTTACATGGGTAATATATACTTCTGAGGTCTTTGATGGAGTTGAAGACTAGACAACTATGACTATAGTTTTTTCTTAGTTATAAAAAATAGTAAATCAGATACGAAACTTTAGACTCAGAGGTAGGACAGAGGCTGGGATATTTTCTTGAATTTTGCCAAATACAAATAGACTAAATATTGTAACTGTAATTTTTGCTTGATACCTGTTGTTATATGCAATTTTGCAATATTAAAGCTAAAACATTCCTTTCCAATCAGACAGAAAAGGAGAGATGATGTGGGATGCCTCTCTGTATTCTCTGAACATGTTTTATTAACATTAGTTAATAAAGAACCTGCTTTGTCCTATGGCAAAGAAGACTATAGCAGGGAGGGAAAGCTAGACTGAACACAGGGAGAAAGAAAGCAAAGTTGAAGGAGATACCAGGAGACCCTGGAAAAGCAAGATGTAAGGTAACAAGCCACTAATCTCATGGTAAAATATAAAATAATAGAAATTGGTTAATGTAAAAGTAAAAGCTAGTTAGTAATGAACCTGAACAATCATCCCAAATTTTATAACTAATATCAGCCCCTGAGTGTTTATTTGGGAATTGATGGGCAGGAAGGTAACTTCAACTTAAAAACCACAGGTAGTGCGGAAAGCTTAATGACAAATTACATAATACAAATGGTATGAAGCAAGAGATGGAAAAAGAAAAAAAACTCCAATTTTGGAAGAAAAATGAGAAGTCAATACAGTTTACATTCTTCAACACACTTATTTGGCTGTACATTTTGAAGGCTAGAGGATATGATTTTGTCTTGTATTTTATAGTCAGTAAAGTCATTGGCAAGAAGAGAAATGATATTTCTTGTATGGATAATTTCTGTTTTGTTCTTTGGGCAGACACCTTTTGTTCAGTTGCTTCTAGAATTGAGGTCTTTGAGGAGCTCATTGTTTCTGTTATCTTCTTTTTGTGATTGATTGAGCAATTATTGCAGAATATTGAAAGAAGTCTCCAAATTTCTGTAATGTTCCTTCCCAAGTTCATTTGTAGAGGTAGGATAACACAAATTATAGGTAACTAACAATGAGAAAACATGTTCATGAAAAGTAAATTAAACTGTAGTCAAATAAAGAATTCACCCATGACATACACATACTTACTAAAACAATTTTGTGAGCTTCAAGATGAATTACTGGACTCTGAAGAGAAATATAACACTTATAAAATATGTTAATAGTAGATAACCAATGTTTCTTATTCAAGCAAAATAAGTTGAAAAGCAATGGAAAGGAGAAATGAGGAAATATGGCTGTAAGGACATAAAAATTTTAAAAAGCTTTGCTTGGTTAGGAGCTGGTTAAGATACATGCCTTGAGCTTTTGCAGCATCATAGGCGTTAGTTGAAAAAATCAACTGTTCCTGATAGCTAGCCACCTAGCTTTGTGGTCTAGACAGTGGCAGAAATAACTGCTTGGTGGGAGGAGGGGCATGCACAGAAGCAGAAGTAGTCCACACCCTGTACTGAAGAAGTAGTCAATATGTGTCAATTGGCTTGCGGTTTTTGCCTATATATGTCAATTCCAAATGAACAGGAGCCCTCCCTACTGCACTGTGACTCATGTAATGGGGAACTCCCAGATACGTGGAAAAAGAAATAAACCTTGCTTTTGCATTCTGGAATTGACTGGATCCCAGTGGTCTCTCTGGGGGTCTCAACTTGGGCACAACAATGGCAAAGACAAGGAACATTTTTTTATTATTATTACAAGAAAAATTTACATTTACTCTCCTTGTTCCCGGCCCTCCCGCTCCCCCCCCTACCCCACCGCCCTCCCCCTGCTTCCTTAAGATGGGGCAGGATACCCTGTCCTATCGGTAGCCCAAGGCCCTCCCCCCCTCCATCTCGGTCCAAGAA
>JAQHUG010000568.1:576702-589828 GCA_028555095.1 Dicrostonyx torquatus | reverse complement strand
ATGGCATTTAATGTTTTAATAACTTAGGGCTTTTCATGACAATGAGACACATCTGCTCCTGGCAGCACCAAGATACTTCAAGAGGAAGATGGGCTATGAAGAGTCTATTTATGGATTTTGCTAGGCATTTGGGCAAGAAACTGCTCTTGCCTGGACTGCTTAAATGGGCACAAAGAACCCACAGAAAGAGGACTGCTGAACTTGCCTAAAGGTGAGATATCGTGAATAGTCTTCATGCTGCTCCTGGTTGGTAGTTTCTGGGAGAAACAGAATCATTAATTTTCTAGGATGTGATCACTGATAGGATTTCCATGCTCCATTGGATGAGCTTACATACAAACAAACATGGGCATTACTAACTAAACATAAACACTTGAAGTTGGGAGGACATACTGAAGGTAAGATGGATGACCTTGAAGGGAAATACATATAACCATATATCCTTATATAACTGCATGAATATCTAAAGAATAAAAAAATTGCAAAATAATAGAAATAGCATTTGATTAAAACTTTCAAGATGATTTTAATATTTGTAGAAAGATAAAATTCAAATTCACATTGTCACTTAGTATCCAAATAAGAACCTTTTTGTGTCTGCCATTGTATAACAAAGATTTTTATCCAGACAACATGACTGATTAAATTATTTTAGGAGAAGGATTTGATGTAAATTCCCCATTTATAACGAACTTATAAAAGATCTCTCACTGGATATACAAAACACACATACGGGAAGACCCCATATTCAGCAGTAAATTCTCAACACCTATAAACAATACCCTTGTTCTGAGTGAATCATGTACATTTTTACATCTCTTATTTTGGAAAAATATTAAATTGATGACTCAAAAATTATCTCTAATTACACTTAGACATCTCCTAAACTCTTAAGCTGAATGAAAAATCACTGCATTAAAATTAGGTCATTGCATCTCTATTATTTTCCATAATAATTGTAATTTATTTAAACCAATTTATTTTTGGGATTTTCACCAAAAAATTATGTGCAGAAAAAGCTTCCTAGATAAGAAATAATATATAGATTAGGACAGGCAAGTGTCTTTCAGTAAAAGATTTTTAAAAGTAGAACTACTGTGGAATTAAATTTCTATGAATAATTCACCAGATGGGATTATTATAGATAAAATATGTATATTTCAAAAGAAACACTGGGGATTTCTAATTGTTCACAATAAAATTCTATTTGATTTGCATAATCTGTTTTTCTTCTTTGATCTCCCATCATCTGCAGTAAAGCATTTGTGGTTTTTATTTTTTCGACTAAAGGGAATTTATATCTATGTATCTGAGTTTTTCAATATGAGTATATAAAATTGCTGTATTTTTAATAGAAGCTGATTGTTTTGCATAAGTACTATTTTAAGAACAAGGCTAAAGTACTAAAGTGTACAATTTGAAAAATTCATATTTTCAAAGACATTTTTAAATTTCTTTAATTTGATTTGCCATATATATGAATATATAAATATCATAATATATATATGACACTACACTGTAGACAATGTCTCTAAATATGATTACTGTGAACAACAGTCTGAGATTTTGATGCTATCGAATGTTTTGCATATAAAAAATGTAAAACATAATCAAATAAATTTCTTTCACTGGCTAAATAGATTCAAATTATCTAATTCTTACTCTTCAACCTTATATAATATCCACATATAAATGTCTTGTTTCCTTCATATATAGCTTAAATTTATTTTCAATATGTGTTTTATATAAAAAAGCATTACAAACAAAAACATTCACAGAAAGCCTTAAAATTATCTATATGATAGTGGCTTAATGTTAGTTAAAATACATCATGGAAGGAAATAGTATTTTAAATAATTAGGGTCATTATAATTTATATTTTGATTGCCTAAAGCACAGCATATGAATTAAATGGATTGATTAAACTTGCTTTATCATTGAAATGGCTTTGGAAAAATCACTTACAGTCTTTCAGTCCTTTGAATATATAGGGATCGTGCAGAAGGGAGGTATCCTGAAATTGGCTCTCCAGCAAGCAGTTTTTCATATGCATAAGGCCAAAGAGAAACCTGCTTCCAAAGGTGAACATCATTCTAAAATACGGCATCAGAAATGCCATCTTTCACCATATAAACCAAATCTTTCCACCATATAAACCGACTGAATTCTTAAATCTTGTCACAAGAATAGATGAAAGAATCCTAATAAATGCAGGCATGCTCACTTTCTACAAAAAGGCAAAATCCTTAGCAGATCTCTTCCTGTTAACCCTACAGTAGACTTTACAGAACAACTTGGGTAATTAACTCTTCACTGTTTCCTAATTCAAAGTATCACTTATATAAGTAAAGAGTTTTGTGTTTCAAGGTGACCCCATGCCTCAAAAAGTCATTACCTTTATTTTTTATTATAATCTTTTTTTAGTGTTAAAAGAAAAAATTACATTTACTCCCCTTGTCCCAGGCCGTCCCGCTCCCCCAATACCCCACCCGCTGTCCCCTTGCTTCATTAAGTCATTACCTTTAAATAGCAATGCACTCACTTACACATAAAAATTGTGTAAGGAAAAAATGGCCTTAAAGCATCAGCATTGATTCACACATTCTAGTGAAGAATAGCAATCCCAGTGAGATTTTATGGTTTCAAGATTTTCCACCATGCCCCTGGAAGGATCAGACCAAAAATGCAACACAGCTTTTTGTGGGGAGACATGGGAGCATGTAGTGCTGTAAGAGGCAAATGAAACCTTCCAATGCAAAGGGAAAATAAAAAATATTCCAAATAGACATTTCTCTAATTTAATCACACATGAAAGTTTTGGCTAAATGGAATGACACATTCCTTTTTTTTTTTTTTTTAATTTTCCCTGTTCTCTCATATATTGCATTCCAGCCTTAGTTTCCCCTTCCTCCGCTTCTTCCAGTTCCTCCTGCAAAATCAACTCTTTCTGTTTTTCTTCAAAATAAGAGCAGGCCTCCCAGGGATGTCCACCAAATATAACCTAAGAAGATATAATATGAACCTCATATCAAGGCTGGACAAGGCAATTTGTTAGGAGAAAACAGGTCCCAAGTGCAGGTCAAAGGCTCAGAGACAATCTCCACTTCCATTATTGGGATTCCCACAAGACCACCAAGCTACACATCTGTAACATATATGCAGAAGACTTAGCTAAGAATTATACAGTGTCTATGTTTGTTTATTAAGTCTCTGTGAGCCTCTATGAGCCGATTTCTTAGTTCTATGGGCCATATTTGCCTGGTGTCCTTGACTTCTCTGGCTCTTGCAATCCTTCCTTTCTTCCTCTTTTATGAGAGGTTTCCTAGCTCTGCCTAGTGTTTGGTTATGGGTCTTTGCATCTACTCCCGTCAGTTGCTGGAAGATACCCATCTGATGACAATCAGGTTCGGCTCCAATCTATGAATATAGTAGAATCACTAGGCTTCAGAATGACAGATTCTTTAGCATCACTTCCTATCATTGCTTACAGTCTTATATAGGCCACTGTTGATTACCTAGGAAAGTGCACATCAATGCTCCTTGGAGCATTTTCCTTAGTGTTCTGTCTGGGTGTGCATTTTATGTGGACTTTTCCCCTAATTACCATTCCAGAGATTTGACTCTCACCCTTTTGCTAGCTGGTTTTCTTGCTCCTGGAACATCCTCCATCAAATATTTATTAGCATTTTCACAGTGTAAGGAGCAAGGTACTATGAAGAGAAGAAGTTCAGAAGTCAGCCAGAGGTAGGTCTCCAGATCCCATCAGGTTAGTTCTTTGAAAGGATAATGGGCATAGGACAAAGGGATAAGGAAACAAAATTATATGCATGGAGTTGAACACTCCAGAAAGTTTAAGAGAAAATTTCACTACCACCTGATTTCCTTCCCAATACAAAAATATTCCCTCTTTCTTTTTAAAAATCAGCAAAAAATTCATAATTGGAATGGTTCAATTCTTCCATAATTCTGTTTTCAGTTCACGTGGCTTTATCTAATGTTTCAAAAACAAAAGCAGGCAAACAAATAACAACAAAAACAAAGTCTTCATAGTTGAATAACCAATGAAAATATAATGTACTCTAATATGCATTCTTTAAAAACAATTACCTAGAATGTCGTAAGCATTTGATAATTTAACACAAGTATGAAATTGCAAGTGACATAAAGAGGGTAAAATAATGGATTGTGATATTGTATATGCAATTTTTTTAAGAAAAAGACTAAACATGTCTTGTTAATTTGAGTGATATATTATCTCTTAAATGTACTATCTAATAAAGTTATAAATTTAAAGTGTCCACAGTATTTGGTTGATAATCTGTTTATTTTAAAAACCTTCAAGTATATATTCAACTGTCTCTAATCACAAAATTGATATTTGAGCTTGAAAGAATGCTCAAGATTTACACACAAGCCTTACCCTTGTGGAGGAAACAATGTCCAAAGAATGAAACTCCCAACGGCCTGTGACTCCAGTTCAAGGAAGATTTGAATATTTTGATCCTTAGTTGCACCTACTCTCATTAACAAAACATACAAACTGACACTCACACACACATTTTTAAAGTAATAAAAATATTAACTTTATTGAGGGTGCTAGAGTCACAAAGAATAAATTTTTAGATTAATTTATATTTTACTTTTAGCATGGGAAGAAACAACTATATGAATAGAAGGCCAATATGGGCACAAAAGAAACAAAATAAAACATTTATGAACCTGATAACAAGATGATTAGTTGAATTTGGATGTCTCATTTTTAATGTAAATGTCCTCTCATCGTTCAGTAGTTACTTCGAGAGTTATGAGTTTGACCAAAGATTTTTATTTTACTTTTTAAATTTTTTTTGAGTGAAAATAAGATCAAAACCAACAATAAGCAAATAATATTCTACCCAATGCAAAGTGTCAATTGATGCAATAAAAGACTTATCAAATACTCATAAAACACTCAGCACACTAAAATGAGACTAGGGACTTTGAGAGTTCTGAAAATAGGAAATTCACAAATTAAACCATTACATATTATAAATTGAACTGAATTCAATTCCAGTTACACTTTTTTTCAATAATATTGCAACTCAGGGAGAAGGGATCATGAAAATAAAAGCTGAGGTTAAGCCTGAATGCTTTGGTTCAAACAGAAATTTTGGGAACACTGAAGAAGCAAATATCAGGAACTGATGAAAGATATGAAATAGTCAAGCAAACAAGATAAAGAAGAAAGAGGAAAAGCAGATCTCAGCTGGCTCCCAGCACCTCCTCTTCCTCCCAGGAGCATAAGCAAGGCATTGCCCTTCTTCCCTTCATAAACTTTGCAAGCCTGTTGTTAATACACTCATAAAATATAGTGTACCTGATACATTTAGTTGTATTTAGTTGAATTTTAGATAATGATAACTTATTTTCTTTTTAAGAAAGGTTACCTCTCAAAGCCTTTCAAGTAGGAAAGTGGGAAAGCAATGCAAAGGAGGTTTCGAAGTCACCGTATTAGATGTAGCTATTGATCCTTCTCTCTTGTCTTGATAAGCCCCCTGTGCTGGAAGGTGAACTTTCTTCTTTTCCAACCATTGAAATGAACGTCAATTATTATGTTCTTATCATATATGTATCCTGGAATGAATTCTAGATTCAAAACAACCAAAACAACTGCAGTTCAGGTACGAGGGAATGAAAGAAGATATATTTTATCCATAAAATCATAATGAGAATGTCAGAATAATAGAATAATAAAAGGCACAATGTTTTCCAAAACTAGATACAATTGAGTATCCTATATATTCACTGATAATTACTAGTTCAGAAACATTTAATAAATATGATAATATAAACTTCATAGTTGGAAGACTAAACAAAAGAAAAAATCAATGAGAAATAATATCTAGCAATATTATAATTAGAAACTCAGTATTTTAAATCTCAGTAATATTGTTTTCATTTAAAATATAAAATAATTAAAGAATATACATTTATTAGATATCAGTCATGAATGTAATCAAATAACTGATCAGAAGCAATTTAATAAAGAACAAAAATGTATTTTATTGCTGAGACTGACAGCCCATTAAGTTTGGGGAGACAATGTAGCTAAGGTTGCAAGCTTCAGGGTTATGGAGTTAAAGCTATGTGATCACTTCTCCAAAATCAAGAACCTGAGACCTTGCTATGGAAACAAGACTGAGGGACTAGTTATAACCCATAGGACCTGACACTTCAATACAGCTACCTTCTAAAACTAGGACCCACTTCCTAAAATGTTGCAGCTTCCAAAAACAGCACCACCAACTAAGAAGCTAGTGTCCAAATACATGAGTCTGGGCAGGAACTTTTTGTATGCAGACAATAACAACACCTTAATGGACTGTTTATTAGTAAACAGGTCACTTACAATTCTGCAACAGATGCCTAGAATGATTAAAGATCAGAGTTAAAGTGGTATATTATTTGTGTTTTAATAAATAAAGCTTGCCTGAAGGTCAGAAAAGCAAAGTAGCTAGTCACTGGCTCTTACCTCTACATCAGACTGGAAAAGGGTAAATCCTGTCTCCATCAATTCTGAAGACTCCACATCCGACATTTTATACTCCACTGAGTTCCTGTCTCTTCTCCCTTACATACCTCTCTCTGTTCAGCCAAATCACTCCTGTCTCCAGCTCCCTAGTGCTGGGATTAAAGGTCTGTGACTCCAAGTGCTGGGATCACCTTGTGTGAGCTCTGTTTCTGTTTTAGACAGATTCAGTCTTGTGTAGCCCAGGGTGACTTGAACTAACAAAGATCCGTTTGCCTATGATTTTCAAATAATGGGTTTAAAGGTGTGTGCCATCACTCCCTGCCCTGTAGCGCTGACTAGTATGGCTGTTTTCCTCTCATCTTCAGGCAAGCCATATGTATTAAAGCACAAATAATACATTACTCTAGAGTGGATTTTATGAGTCCAGCCTTCAGTGTGTCTGTTTGGATCTGATTCAATTGCTTTCTTTCCCCATCCTAATCCAGTCTATTTTTGTTTACTTTTAATTGTAGACCACATATTACATAAAACACAGAAACACTGAATTACCTTGTTCTTTTGATCACCTCTGTCAACAAACCTGAGGGAAGAGTTTGAGAATACTTTCTTTGGGTAGTCCATAAGAATCTCAAAACCTAGTGTGAGGGAAGCTGGAGAATGAAAAAAGATGCAAATAAATGCCATATTATCTGGGGTTTGAGGAGATGGCTCACAGACTAAGAGACCTGAGTTGAAACGCAACTTCCAGGTCAGGATGCTCGGAGCCGCCTGTCACTCCATTTCAAGTGGACCTATTGTTCTATTTGAATGATCAGGCACTTTGATAATAATATACACCTTGATCAGCCAGAGGCATTTTACATTAGAGGGAAGAAGGTAATCTTGCCAGTAGCTGAGGTCTGCTTGGGGTGAGCAGAGAGTGACTAATTTCCCTCCCTTGCTTTATTGCTTATTAATGAAGGACCAGTGGGGTTTGACAGACAAACGACCTCAGGCAAAGAGATTCAGATTTTGCCATATGGTGCAGGAGGGTCCTTCTGTATTTCTGTTGCTTTCATTGGTTGAATAATGAGACTGCCTTGGCCTTTGGATAGGGCAACCCTTAGGTGGGTGGAGTAGACAGAACAGAATTCTGGGAAGAAAGGAAGTGTGAGAGCCGCCATGAAATCATCTTTCCTGGTAAGACCACTAACTTGTGGTGACTTACAGACTATTAGAAATGGGTTGATTCAAGATGTAAGAGTTAGCCAACAAGAGGCTAAAACTAATGGGCCAGACAGAATTTAAATGAATACAGTTTGTGTGTAATTATTTCTGGTATAAGTTAGCCGGGACCAAAAGCAGGCCCGCGGCCAGGAGCTGGGAGGCAAGAGCCGGGGAACTCAGCCCCCACAGCCAGCTCTTCCTCATACAACAGCCATACAACATAAAATTGGCAAAAACTCCTGAAGGTTTGTGGGGAGACTGATAGTATCCTCTACTGTGATTGCATTTCCTGCTGAGAAGAACCATTAACCTCTTAAGGTTGACTTAAGGCAGGAGGAAACTATCGCCAATGATCCTAACTGGGGCTTATGTTCAGTTCTTGTACGCCTACACCCATCTTGAAAAGCTAGTGATAGTAACCACTAACTATCACGGTGGTCCCTGGTGGGTTCAAGGGTCACTGTTTCGTAGGACTGTGGTTCCTTCTTGAATTCCAGCTTTAGACTCCTTAGAACTGCGAGAATTGTGAACACTGCTCCTTTCAACTGCTTTCAACTTGGCTCTTTCCCTTGAAGACTTGGAAAGAATAATGTGCAAGTGCCTGGGGGTTGGGGAAGAAGCTACTGCTGAGCTCAAACATTCATCTCTTCTTTCCTTTATTCAGGGACCTTAGAACCCACTCTCTCACAATTTTAGCAGACCTCCTTTAGGCTTCACAAAGATGCTAAGGCTCTGACAATTTTTCTTCCTTTTAACACTGCTTAGTTTTTCAGCAAACACTCTAAGAGGAAAAGTCAGAGTTGATTTCAAAGACATTAATTTCCTCTTGCAAAATTCTGTCTTTTGCACCTACTGCTTAGGAGGTTTCAAGGCTTAGGCAACATTATTCCATACATTTTTTTCTGATCTTAAACAATCAGAAGACAATGCACTGTGTCTATTTTAAGTCTAAGTAGGTAGAACTAAAGTGAACAGCAGTTAAGTTGTTAATTTGAAATAAATCTGGCAAAACACAAAAGAAATATCAAGGGCTTCACCAGCTTTATGTGATTATAGTCAAATATTTGGTATGAAAATGTACACATTAATCTCTATCTGTTAGTTTCTTTTAGAGATTATTGTTTTCTGATATGCAAAGATACAATGTGGATATGCTATCTACTTAGAGCACCCAGGAAATTTATTAAATTCCTAACTAACATACACAGACATAGTCTTCTCTCTAAAGAGTATATCTTGGAACATGTTGGAAAACTCATTGTCTTTTTCCCAAGGTTGAGAAATCAATATGAAAGGATCCATTGCTATTAGAAAGCATTGCTGATATTTTAACTACATGGTTTATTTTCTATCAAGAGATTTCAATCAATATATAGTTTTTATGGCAAGTAGATAAAGTATCACTAACAAATTTGGAAGATAAATAATTAGAATTTTCAGATCGAAATGAGATGTGTGGGACAAACAGAAGTAATTAATAGTGATAAAACTTAGAGTTGTGTGACATTGAATGGTTAAGTTTGCTTCGGTACCTGTGTTTGTTTAATTTCCTTTATTGTGATTCCCAGGGGGACGTAGCTACTTTGCAGGCCTCATACACACAATAACTAAAACCAGCCTTTGTGAAAGAGGTTAAGGGGAGGGCAATTGGATTTCTGCAATACTGATTCAAGGACATATGATAGGGCAGTGTCTGTACAATTTAGTTTGAAAAGAATCAATACTGAGTGTCCAGGCATTACATGACTCTCAATTGGCAGAATTCTAAATATATAAGAACTTAATTTTAGACAGTATTACTTACAAGAAAGTAACTTGATGAAAATAAAAAGAAAATTGATATGAAAATAACAGCCAAGATATTGTTTTCTACTTAAGAGTCGTATATTGAAAACTTTTGTTTTAGAAAACTTTATGTCTGAGTTTGTAGACAGGCTTACAAAAGACACGGTGGCTTTGTTAGCTGTGCAGCCATTCCACTATGACCTCTCTGACCTCTAGACAGTCACTTGGCCCTTCTAGGTTTAATTCCTTCCTGTGTATAAAAAAAAAAAAAGGAAGACAAACACAGGCTGTAGGTACTGGTATGTTCATGGGTAAAAACTTCCCATACAGGCAAAGAAGTATAATTAAACCTTGGCACTGTTCCTTTAAAAATTAAAACCCCATTAAAATTTAAGAAAGTCTTAAACAACCTCATTAGTACTGGGCTGGAAAGCCATTAAGAAGATTGGTTTGCCCCTAAAAACATCCCCCAAAGGTTAGCCGTGCTCCATACTGCCAAAAGATATTTAATGATAAAATGGATGATGACTCCTTCTGATCACAATCTTCCAATATTTAACCCTTCTTTACAATACCACAGATATGGGTTATTTTCTAAAGTTTCTGGAAGCAATAGCTGTGTCATGTCCAAAAGACAGCATTGCTGTCTTCTGGTTCATACAATCTTTCTGCTCCCTCTTCTTCAGTATTTCCTTAGAATGGTGAGAGGTGGAGATCAATATATATATATCATACCTGAAGCTAGACAACACTATTGTCTAGCATTTTGAATGGTAATTATTTCTCAGCATTTTGAAGAGTAATGAGTTTCTTTCGTGAACTACAATTGAAGTAATAAGATTTCTGATGAAGGCTGAGAAAGACACAGATATAAACATTTAGAAGGCTGTCTGACAACATGACTAAATGCAAAAAAGAAAAAGGAAATGACTCCTCCTAAGTATGGTTGAGGAGAAATTAATTGAATATATGAAGGAAAACACAGTCAGAGGCATAGGAAGAGGTACTGACTGAACCAGGCCAGCGGATGGAACGGGGTCATAAGGGGAGAGGATAAAAGGAGAGAATGGAAGGAAGAGAAAGGAGAGGAGTGCAAAAGAGGAGCTGAGGACCAAGAGACCATAAGAACCCAGAGGACTCTAGCCAAAATGAGACTATATGGTAATTAGGTAAACTGAGGGAAGAGAAGTGATGCCCAGGTGCTGGAGAGTTTGAGGGTAGGCAGCAGGGTATGCTAGACAGGATTACTCTGTAACAGGTACTTGTGACATGGGAATGAGGAAGACCAGCAACCAGACTCTGCTTTGGTATGTTAAGCAAGTGACTCAGTCAATCATTTGTTCTGGGTTTCTTTGATTCCTAACAATGATAATTTAGAATTTAACAACAGTATGTTCTCCCATCAGGGCTATGATTTTCCTAGTTTTGACTTTGTTTATAATATCAAGCATGACCTTCCTTCAACAGAGCGGATCTGAAATCCAACCATAAGAAAAACTGATTACCCCAAAGAGTCTTGCCACTATTGCAACATTGGCCATACCTTGCCTAGCAGGATGATACAGTGTCATGCAGAGTCCAGAGACCAGCAAGGGATACGACCACAGAGATTTTTCTGTTCCAGCACTGAGAAAGTGAATCAGCGGGGAGACTTTACGGGTCTCTTCAAGACTGATTCCTCAGTGCCCTGAGATCAAAGTACATAATGTTTTCAGCAGTAGGTCTTAATATCTAGTGGTGGCAAGCAAGAGCATTGACAATAGCCTGTATTGTTTGGGATGCCTTTGGTGCCTCTCTGATGAATAATTTATATGGCAGTAACCTATGCCCAGTGCTAAGAATTTTATTATATAGCTTGTGACTTCTGATACCACTCACCTATTTAAATCCACTTTAAGATAGTTTTAAGACAGAATTTTAATAACAAGAGAATACAAACTTTAGGATTATAGAAAATATGAGAATGTATATATGTGTATGCATACACATATTTTATATATATATATATATATATCCATCCACACATACTAGTGGGGTTTCTAAGTCTTCTCCACACATTTTTAGTTTTTGTTTACCACTTCCCAACTCTCCTTTCCTCAGACTTCTACCTTTATCCCTTCATTTAAGTCTCTAGCTTCTGCTATTGTCCCCTTGTTCTTTCGGATCACATGTATTATTCTATCCTTCTTACCGTATTTTTAATTTGCTTCTGAAGCAGCTTCTCCATTCACACATGCTCTTGGTTAATTCTCTCCCTCATTGCAAGAGCCAGAGGGGATGGAGATTACCAAGGAAACAAGGCCTGATTAACCCAACAAATGAATGCACGTGGGAGCTCATTGAGACTCTGGCAGCTAGATAAGGTCCTCGTGCTGAGAGAAGCACCATCCCTAAACCACAAGCTATTGCCCACTGATAAGTACTCACAAATAGTGATGCTTGACCATGCAGAGAGCTATCTAATAGGAATTGTTAAATGTAGCCCACCAGAGATGAACACTTAGACATAATTTATAGCCAATGGAACGTCTTTATTCAATCCAGCTGGTCCCACATCCAGGAATTTAAAAACTTAGGTGTGGCCCCAAGTGTCCCAAACATGGAGATTTTAGAGGCAGAAACAACATTCTGGCATCTAGTTCAGTAGCAGCAGGGGGCTTTACAGGGGCAAGCGTTTGGACAGAAGCTAAAGTGTTGGCTGAAAGGATTCCTGCACAGGCAGTTTATCGTAAGTGAAGTTAGGTAGGACATCCTGACTTGGTTTTCTAAAAAAAAGTTGGATACTTTTCCATAGAATTCTCCATCAAGTGATCAAATTCTAGTTAAATTATCAAATGCCCTCATCAAAAAATACATGACAGTGAAACTGCCCTCTCTTGCCCTGTCACAGAACTGTCTGAAGGGAGGGATGGTTGTGCTCTGCCTTTCACAAACATTTCCCACTTTTCTCCCATTATGACTTCACTCTGTCCCATAAAAACCATTTACTCTTCATGAGCCCTTGGGGCATTCATGGTAGATGAGACCTTCCACTCCCTGGTCCTTTTCATATTTTGAAACAGGGTTTTTCTGTGTAACTTTGATGCCTGTCCTGGCACTAGCTCTTGTAGACCAGGCTGGCCTCCCACTCAGAGATCCACTTGCCTCTGCCTCCTGAGTGCTGGGATTAAAGGTGTGTGCCACTATCACCCAACTCTCCCTGGTCTTTTTGAAGAGCAGTGAGATGTCTAGAGATTCTGCTCCACATAAACTCTTCGAGTTAAGAATTTAGGGTAACTTTAATTCATGTTGTTGGACTGTAGTTGCTCTTCTTTGCTCCACAATTATTTCCTGAATTCTAACCAGCAATAGTTGAGCTCACTGGCCCTCGAAACTGTTAGAATGACTTTTGTGTCAACAGAAGTGAGTACTGTACTAGTTATCGAACACAGCCATCTAACACTAGTAATCTGACACAGTGACTGTCTTCTATTCTGAAATATGTTTTTGAGAAGCTGACTGATTCTGTTGGAAGTTAGCATTGAGCAACCCCTTAATAAGTAGAAAAATTGGGGAAATGTGTTGTGTAACAGATTTCTATATTGAAGGACTTAGACACTTGACTATGTGACTTTACAGTGTATG
>JAQHUG010000568.1:534755-556998 GCA_028555095.1 Dicrostonyx torquatus | reverse complement strand
AAAAAAAACCTCAGTAGAAAATGAGCCGATTTACAACAAAATAGTAAGTAATTCTCTTAATATATTTAAGATCCCATGTGTTTGCATTCTTCTTATAATGAAGTACATAAAAATTAATCAAAAATGGAAACAAGACAGATGGCTCTGCTATCAATAATGTATACTGTTCTTACAAAATAGAAAATTGGATGCACAATATCCACATTGAGTAACTCACAAGCGCCTGTAATTCCAGCTCCAATTGATCTTATGCCTTTGACCTCTGATGCACCTGTACTTAAATGCATATACTCATCGACACACATATATATAATTAACAGCTAAAACACTAAATCTTTTTTAAATAGTAATGATTATATTTGTCCAATTTTCTCTGAACTGCTATATAACTTTTTACTTTTGGGAAAATATGCTTTCATATTATTTGTACTTTGCCTGAGGGGTGATCACCTCCACAGTGGTTCTATGCATTTGTACATAAATGTATGGAACAAAGCATCTTGAACATGAATGATCCTCATGGAAGACAATAAAAAATGAAATAATAAAAGTGAACAGAAGAAAAGACTGCTCATGGCAGTACCCACAAGTCAAACAGCAGGGAAGAGAATTATCTACTGACAGTTAAAACACCCACACCACCTCCCAAAGATTTCTGTACCTATAAAACTTACTCTCCCTCCCAACCCCATGTACCTGAACATCTTCCTCATGGCCAAGTCTTCCTTTCAATACCAGCTGAATACATAGGCACAAACCACAACAGTTGGAAAAATGGTGAGTAAATGTCCTCTTAGCTGACTGCCCCCAAAACCAGACCTTGAATAAACCTCAGGGCACACCACTTGTCTTCATCCTCCCATCCCAGTACGAGCAAAGCAGCTGGGCCCTGTCCCCACATCTGAAAGAATTTCACTCACTATATATACAGAATAAAGAAAAAAATTAAGAGCTGCAAAGGAAAAATGCCAAGTAATATATAAAGATAGACCTATCAGAATCACTACCTACTTCTCAGTGGAAATTCTAAAAGCCAGAAGGTCCTGGACAGATATTTTCCAAACACTAAGGAACCACAGAAGACAGCCCAGACTACTGTAACCAGCAAAACTTTCAATCACCATACAGAGAAGACAAGACATTCCATGACAAAACCATATTATTTACTTAATTTACATATCAACCACAATTTCACTTAGCACCTCTCCTCCCATTTGCTCCCCACACTTCCCTTAGACCCTCCAAAGTCACTCTTCCTCCACCTCCATTCAGAAGGGTCAACACCTCCCATGGGATTCAACAAAGCCTGGCATATCATGTTGAGACAGGATCAAGATCCTCCCCTTGCATTAACACTATGCAAGGCCTTCCACCATAGGGAATTTGCTCAACTATGTTCCCACCAGCATTATTCCTAAAAGCCAGGACCCGGAAACAACTTAGATGTCTCTCAGTTGAAGCAATGAATAAAGAAAATGTGATACATCTACACAATGAAGTATTACTCAGTTATATAAAATGGTAACATCTTAAAATCTGTAGGCAAATGGCTGGAACCAGAAAAAAAGTCATTGAGAGTGAAGTACCCTAGAACCAGAAAGATAAACATGGTCTGTACTCACTTATAAATGAATATTAGACGTAAAGCAAAAGCTAAACAGGGTTTTTTTAAAAAAAAAATCCACAGCCCCACAGAAGCTAGACAACAAGGAGGACCCTAAGAGGGACACACATGGATCTCTGTGGAAAGAGGAAATAGATGAGATCTCTTGGGTAAACTACTTAACAGAGGGTAGAGGGGAGGCGAAGGAAATGGGAAAATAAGGAATCAGAATGGTTGAAATGGGGACAGGACAGAATGGGACAGTAGTAGAAGAGATATTTGGAGAAAGGGGGCTAATAAGGGGATAGGGAAAAACCAACTGCCAGGGAAACTTCCAGGAACCTTTTGGAAGACCCCAACTAAGACTCCTAGCAATAGTGGAGAGGGTGCCTGTACTGGTCTTACCCTAAAATCAGACTGGTGACTATGTCAAGTGTGATCACAGAGCCTTCATCCAGTAGCTGGTGGAAGCATTTGCAGATATCAAAAGCCAAGCACTTGGCTGAGCTCTGAGAGACCAATAAAAGAGTGGGAGAAGGAATTATATGAACGAGAAGAGGAGGGCCGTAAAGATCATGACAGGTAAATCCGCAAAGACAGCTGATCTGAACTTGTGGGAACTCATGGACGCTAGACCCACAGCTAGGGAGCCAGCATCAGACTGACCTAGGCCCTCTACATCTGGGTAACTATTACGCCGGTTGGTCTATTTATGGATTCCCTACCAGTGGAACCAGAAACTCCGTAACCTGGCTATTTGGAGCCTATTCCCTATGGTGGGATGCCTGGCCCACACTTGATGCAAGGGGAAAAGCTTGTTCCTGTCTCACCTTGAAGTGCCATTCTTTGTTGACTCCCATGGGAGGTGTTGTCCCTTTGGAATAGAGATGGAGAGGAGTGGAAACAGTTTATAGAAGAGTGGTGTGGGGAGAGAATGGGAGGAGAAGAGAAAGAGGAAATTCTTGTTGGTATATAAAATAAATAAAAAGTAAGAAAGAGAACTTACATAAATGTTCATTAGTGGGTAACAATCATTTCATTAAATATTATACACAGAGCAAAATTTTAAAAATCTAATTAACAAAAATTTAACAATATAATGTAATTAATCCCTATTGTCTTGATTTCATTGTAACAATTACTGGTACTATCGACCCCATTAAAATAGAAATATACATATATAACCAAAAAATTAAAATAAAATTCAAAAATATTTTAAGAAAAATATAGCTTTTATGACGAAAAATTGTAACAATTGTCAGTAGACCACAAGGAGTGAAACTGGAAATGATAGTTCACTGTGCAATTTAAAGCTTTTCTGTCAGTTTTCAAGTTTAATAAGTGTAAAGAGGTAGAGATAATTTACTTTAGCAAAAATCTCAGAATGAATGAGCTAAAACTGGTATCTACTAAGAAAAAGTTTATCATTTTGGATAACTTCTAGTTCACATTTTGACTAAGGAAAGCAGCAAAGATATATCTATATCTATTCATAGGAGCTACATATTGCTAATTAAGAAATTTAAAGGACCCATCGAGGCTACTAAAAACTTTAGGTAAACATGACTGAGATAGGCAGATCATATTTAATTTACATTGATTGTAATGGACATCAGTAATAAATTTATTCACATTTGTATTCCATTGTATTTTTCTATTTAAATATGTATGGCGGACTTTTAAATTTTACACTCAATATAAACTGCTTAAAAGCACTGTAAAATACTTAACACTTTATTTACCAAAAATGTACAAAGAATAAAAACATATTTGTCAAACAGATACTTTCTAAGAGTAGCATTGTTAGTGTCATGAATAATATATTGATGACATTAAATATCCATTTGCTAGCAAATATAGAAAAAACAATGAAGTGAACCCATAGCATATTCCTAAAACCTATACAATGAGCACAAGAAGATGATAATATCACTATTCCACTATGATGTTTTCCTTTATTTGGCTTACTGCAGTATGTCTGTGAAACAGACTTTTGAATTAGAGGTATCTATCTCTACTTATTTACTGTGAGTCTTAGAAAGCTATTTCTTCTAAGGAAATACCTTTTCCCATTTTTAAACTTTGAATGCATTTCTTATAATTTCTATGCTTTAACCACCTGCTATATTTTACAATTTGCTGTTACTACAAAAAGAAAGAAAATCACTGCTCAAGTTGTAAATGTATAAACAAGGTAACTTGAATAGGGTGTTTTTATCTTGAGAGAAATACATAAAATATAGGATTATTTTCTTCAAGGAATAAAATTGATATGTGGTGAAAATTTATATAACATAATTTCTAACTATGAAGAACGTATCATTATATGATTTGAAAGTTATATTTTGTAGACAGTTACTCAATTTTTAAAAGTAAACTGGTAAAGTTATCCATGTGGATGGTCACTCTGTGTGTTTGCTATTCTACAAACGTTGGAGCCAGGACACACATGATCACTCTCACATCTATTTTATATCCCATGAACGATGTCACCAAGTTCATGTTTTGCATATGGATGCATACTAAAATGCTGGTAGTACTTCACTTCAAATTAGTAAGATTCACATTTTTCACTTAAAAATTTTTAGCTCAAATTATTTTGTTTAATACATGTGAATATTTGTCTGGATATATGTGTTGCACCACAGAAATGTTTGTTGCCTGTGGTGTTCAGAAGAGGGGATCAGATTTCCCCCCTGGAAGTGCAGTTATGGATGGTTGTGAGTCATTATGTAGATGCTGAATAGTGAAGCTAGGATGATGGGATTTCCCTCTCCATGCTATGAATATCACTGGTTAGTAAAGAAGCTGCTTTGGGGCCATTGCAGCACAGAATAGGGCAAGGTGGGAATTCCAAATACATAGATGTCAAGAGAGAGTGTAGGCAGAGTCAAGGAAGAGCCATGTAGCCACCACAGGAGACAGACACTGGACGCTAGACAGAACCTTAAAGGTAGGCCACAACCATGTGGCAATACACAGATTGATAGAAATGGTTTAATTTAAGATATAATAGCTAGCTAGAAATATGCATAAGCTAATAATCCAGCCAGTTTTTAAATTAATATAGTTTTGTGTGATTATTTTGTGTCAGGGTGGTCGGGAACGAATGAGAAGCCTCCAACACTAGGACGTCTATAGAAGCAATTATTTCTCTGAACTGTTGAACTTTATTTCTCTCCATATATATTTCCCTTTTACAAATTCATATTTTTAAAATTTAAATGAATAGCTTTAAGGCAAGAAAAGGCTCAGCTAATTTCTTAGACATGTATTATTCCACAATAAACATTTAAATTGTCTCACATAGCTAATCTTATTCTCAAAGTTTTTCTAGTTTATTAGTAACTCTATGTTTCATTAAGTATGTACTTGAAGGAGGTGAGTACATTCATATATTAATAGCTTTACTTCATTAGGAAATATATATTCATACTTACTACAAGATTTCATAAATTTGATGCTTTATTACAAAGAAAAAGAGCAATTCTTTCGAAGAACATTAAGCTGTCTAGTGAACTGGAATCTTGAAGTTAAATTAATAGGGTAGAATGTTTACATATCAGGATAGATATGGAAATTGGATTTAAATAATAGTGGAAGCATTACAAATCCTGGAAGCATTACAAATCCATCCACAAGCTATCAGGAAATGAATGCATGCTCTATTATGAAAAATTTGTAGTTAGTGATGCACTTAAATATTATCCAACAGCTTTATAAATATGCATGCCAAATATTCTTTGTCATTAGAGCTCTGTGTATTTCATGTTAAATTTGTGATGAATATGAATATTATCAGATGCATTTCAAAAAGTTAAGTACCTAATCAGAGATCCAGCTATCCCCCTCATTTCTTTTTGTCAGCTGGGAGATTATATGGTTAGCATCTTAGCAAGAAACAAGGACGTTTCATTGCTAAGCCACACATTTGTTTTTGCTAAGGCGATTATAACAGAAGGATTTTTCTCGTCATCTAACTGGAGCATTTTCCTGCAATTTACAGTTGACATTTAAGATCCAAAGCTGTTTAAGTTATATATTTGGGACCAGTGGCTTGGAGTGCACAAACAGTTCCTATCCTCTTTCACATGTCTGGAAGAATCCTGGCAAAGTAGGACATTAACATTCTCCAACAGAAAATGAATCCTGGCAATTACAACACTTCCCTGAATAAAAGATGAGATCTCAAGTTCCCTATATACATCCAATGAAGAAAAAAGCAAAAAACATAAAGTGATGAAGTTTGTAATTCCCAACACTTGAAATCAAATATGACAAACGATTTACTATTGCAATCCTAAATATTTTGATTAAGGAGCAGGAAAACAGCAATCTAGCCCAGGGGGTCCTTATTCATAATGAAGCTTTGTTAAACTGGCATTTTTAAAAAGTCAACACTTGTTCACTGCTTTAGCACTAAAGAGTGAATAGAGTCTTCTCGTTGGAGTAACTTATACAGAAACAAACCCAAGTTTCATTTTCACTGCTTTCTCTATATTTTCCATCACTCTGTGGTTTTTGGTCTACAGCTCGTCTGTCTGCTCTGCATATCTAAAGTCTTCTTGTCCCTGTTGCTTGTCCCGAACATAGGATGTGGCTCTAAATTTATTGAGCAGCACTAAAAATATGGTTTGGGAAAGGAATGAGAAAGTCTCCTTTACCGAAATTTTAACAGACTCTTGCAAGGGAAGAAGTTGCTACAGCAGTAACAGCTGTCCCACAGTAGCACTTAACACTTAACAGTCTATATGCGTGTGTTGTTTCCAATATTGATGTTGAATACTTACTTTCTTTAAATTTGTTTGCAACATGTTGATTGCTTTCAGAAAATGAGTACAATAACAATAACACCACACACACACACACACACACACACACACACACACACACAAAGTATTAAAGGTGAGAAACATGAAGGGTACATAGTTTAAGACCAAAGCAGTGCATTTATCTCAGGTTGTAAAACTTATTACATGGGAAATCCATACCGTAGTGTATACTCCTGGGGGTGGGAGATATCTCTGACTCTTTTCCTTGTTCTTGGTACCATTTTCATCCTACTGATTGCCTTGTCCAACCTTGATATGAGGCTTTCTGTTTAGCCTTTTTGTAACTTCTTATGCTGTGTTTTGTTGATATCCCTAGCAGACTGGCTCTTTTCTGAAGGGAAATGGATGAGGAGGGATCTGAGGGAGAGGAAAGGTAGGAGGGGACTGAGAGGAATGGAGGGCGGATACTTTGGTGGGTATATAATGTAGGAGAGAAGAAAAATGTTGTTTACATTACTTTCTTAAAGTCAAGTTAAAGTTAAATAGATTGAATACACAACAGCGAAGCAGATAGGGAACATGGTTTTAAATGATCTTGAAGCATATCATTAAAGCAGATCATTAATTTAGTTTCATGGTCAGTCAAAAGCTGAGTTGCAGAAAGAGTTGTCACTACAGTACAGCTTGGAATATATAAATTTGACATTCCCCAATTTTCTCAGGGAAAAGGGTGTTATGTAATTTTTTCAATCATCTTACTTTTTTTATTATCAGAATGCTGACATCTGTAAAATCCTAGGAAATTTAAAGGCTATAATTTCTTAACGTTCTTTTCTAGTTTAGTTTTGAAGTACTTAATGATATATAAGTAATATCGAAGTAATAAAAATGCATTGTACACATGTAGGCAATTACACGGAATCTTAAATATTTGTAAAAAGCTGTATTTTTGTTCATGGTGTGTGTGTCCATGTATGCGTGCTGGTATATTTGAGTGTGGGCACATGTGGAAGTTAATGCTAACTCTCAGGTGCCAGTTCCGGCCTTTCCTATTTGAGGAAAAAGGTCTCTTTTTCACAAGTGTATAAAACAAGTGGCCTACAAGCATCTAGGGATTGCCCTGTCTCCATCTCTCATTCTGCTTAGGAGTGTTGGGATTACAGATATGTGATACTATGTCTGAGTTTATGTGTGTTCTGCGTGTGCAAACTCAGGTTCTTGTTTGCAAAGAGAGCACTGTACTCTCAGAGTCATTATCCCAGACTGAAGTTTTAAGTTTTGAACAGATCTGTGTGTCAGTAAGGAGAGAACAAGAAGCATATCAATGTTAAGAATAACACAAACTCCATTTTAGTGTTCTCGCTATGTATCTCAAGGTGGTCTGATATGTATGACTCTCATTCAAGTCTCTTGAATGCTGGTAATGTGGGAATGTAGATCAATACAAGTTGTTATATTGAATCAACTATAGGAATTCATGTTCATATTGAATAAATTATGAAATTCATGAATTTATTAAATTATTTTATCTCTGCAATAATTCAAGTAAATAAATATTGTGGTCTAGTAAGAAGAGAACAAAACACAATCAGTTATTAGTATTATCTCATAACTATAGTAATTGTACAAATTACCATTCAAAATAACCCCATAGATAGCTGAGATGTTATATTCACATCTCTCTTTGTGATGAAGAAAAATTGTAAAAGCAAGTATCACACATCCTATACATACTAATATGTTAGAAATGAGTAGCATGTGATGTAAAAAAGCATTATATACATTTAACATAAAATTTATCACAGTGAATCATAAGTAAA
The DNA here is from genome assembly GCA_028555095.1 of Dicrostonyx torquatus. Classification (NCBI taxonomy): domain Eukaryota; kingdom Metazoa; phylum Chordata; class Mammalia; order Rodentia; family Cricetidae; genus Dicrostonyx; species Dicrostonyx torquatus. Next base: position 548,803 of record JAQHUG010000568.1, on the reverse strand, counting down.
ACTAGAATCTTAACTCCTGGACCCAAGAGTATATTGTAAGAACACAAATGATAATGGATGCTATAAAATAATCCCACACTAGCTCAGAATTGAATATAATAAAGGGTTATTTATTTAGGGGTAGACTCACAAATCACTGTCCTCTGCAGGAACTTGGAACAGGAACCGAATCCAACAGTTGGAAGACCCACAGCACACAAAAATAAAGAAGAAGAAACAATGTCCCGGCAGAAATGTTACCTCAGGAATCCCTCACCACGACTGAGCTTCTCCCAAAGATATGAGGATTATATTTCAAGAAATACTGGTATAAAAGAGGGCAAGTAATCTTTGCAAGAAAATTAAATTACTGCACCATTTTAAAATACATCTTGCTGTTGCTTGTTGTAGTTCTTCCCCAGCCACCACTTCAATTAAGCACTAGATGTCTGGTCTCCACTTACAAATCTCCAGTGTCTCCCTATTGCTCTCCAGATAATCCCAAAATAGTCTCTCAGGGTAGACATATCCTAGGTAGTTCATTGCTCTGTGTTTCCCCAGTTGTCTCTCACTGGCACATAGCTTCTTTATATCTTTAAAGGGCTTGCTAAATTAACACCTTTCATTTGGATAATTTTTGATTACTTCTCTTTATTAGATTCAAGAAAGTTCTCAGTAATTCCAGTCTAGACTGATTTTTCTATATTCAGTATTATTAAAGGTTTCTTGTTTTTTTTGCCACCATACAAAGGACTACTCTCACTGTGTTGTACCTTTGGTCAATTTCTCTGTGTACTCTTTTCTCTGGTTACTGTATCAGACTTAGGTATAAGGATATTGTCTCTCTCAAATTCTAATTACTTTTTCATTGACATACGTTAGAGTAAACTTACCTTGCTATTGCTTATCATTTTATAACTTTAAGGACTGTATTTTAATAATGGCAATACTCTCTCATAGACTAGAATAAATTTTGAAAAGGGTGGTAATTCTGTATGTGAATATCTGTTTATATTGATTATTTTGGAGTTTTTCTTTACTACATTGAGACAAGCTGAAACATACGCTGTGCTTACACTTTACAAAGTTTAGAATTTAAACAAACAATATAAAAAACAGAAGTTGGAACACTTTTCTCAGATTCAGGTCTCCATAAACCAGCAAGACAGTAAAAGAAAAGTGAAGACTCCGCATGACTATCCTTTGAGGCAATCTGCTATGGCATACAATTTCTAGTTAAAAACCTAAGCATTCACAAACATTGTTCACTTTCTAAAACTGCAAGGTATAAATAATTTTATTAATTATGTTGCAAATGCTTATCCATTTTTAAACATTCATAAACTGCTAAGTGAATGAATAACTTCAATTTGTCACAACAAATCTATTAGAAATTTGTCCTATTAACAGTGAATGGGAAATGTGATCTTTCATGGGATATTTTTTAGGTTTTGTGTACCTCTCTCTGCATCTCTTTCCCTTAAATTACAGTGGAAAGTAAATAGTTAATGCTATGTCTAGAGGAAAGGGTTAACTCTTTTTCAGTATGCCTCATATGAGCACTTATCTGATATAAGCCTGGCCATAAAGGCCGTTTCATCCATTTTATAATAGTCCTGTTTCTTTAAGATCAACACTACCGTTTGTTTTCATTTTACTCAGACATCTCCCTTTAGATTGAAACATTCATTAAAGAGTAAAGCTTAGCTCCCTGAAAAAATGTAACCAGTGGATAAGGTTTCTTAACTCATACCTTATCCGAAATGTATTCTCTCACCTATTTTGGTCTGGTAGGTTACAAGCTGCATTTTAAAACACAGCTTAGCTTGTTGATCAAACTACGGAGGCTCTAGAGAAATAGGTTCTTGTTTAAGTTTAAAAATTTATTATTCACTGTTCATCTTCCCATGCATTATGTATTTTATCCATTGTTCAAACTCACTGACTATGCTACTTTCAAAAATAATCCGTAGCAAAGTGCGTCAGAGTCCTCTGTACAGCGTGCTTCTGTCTCTTTGGGTTAGCATTGGTTCTTTTTTACTACAGACAGCCAATTCTGAATTTTCATTTTAAATGCATTGTCTAATTGCTGCTTTAATACTTATCATTCTGTTTACTCATAGATTATTAGACTGAGTATACATGAACTGGAATATTTTCTTTCTTTTTTAAACCACCTGTTTTAATTTTATGATCTAAAACTTGTGACAGTCTATATTTCCTTAAAAATAGGATATAAAATATAAAAATATAAATTGTTTGGGATCAAGAATTTTTTCATATATTTCATAGTTCTTCTTCAGCAAAACAAATTTATCCTCTCTTATAATACTGTATTTAAATAAGTTAATTTGAAAATTCCATGAAGTTCAGAACTTCGATCTTTTCCTTTTTAGATTCTAAGAAGATATCGAGAAGAAAAATTAATAAGCTGAAACCAACACTTTTAATTATTTGTTTAATGTATTTTTATTTATTATTGTTTCCTGCGAAAGTTCAAGCTACCCTTTAAGTATCAATTCTCTAGCCTCCACTTTCTACGTACCGTGATTATGAACATGTGTCCCTATGTCCAGCTTTAATTATTCTATCATACAGTCACCCACGAGAGTGAACAAAACTAGTTGAATGTCCTAAGTTAAATTTTAATGGCAGAATAACATACAGATTTTCTTTGAAATTTTTTATTTATCTTATATTTCATGTGTATTGATGGTGTTTCTGAATGTATGCATGTGAAACATGTGTGTCCCTAGTGCCCACAGAAATCAAGCAAGGACTTTGGATTTCCTAGTACTGGAGTTAAAGGGTGACTGTGAATGCCATGTGGATACTGGGCACTGGCCCTCTGTCCTCTGCAGGAACAGCATGAACCCTTAGCTCTGAGCCATAGCTCTAGGTCCCTATCTTGAAAATTTTAAACTAAACTATTAGAATCTAATTTAAAATGTAATTGAGTGTGTTAAATATTATCAATAGTTTCTAGTGTTTTTATCAATTATAACTTCCCATAATAGATTTTTGAGTCATTGTGAAACATGTATAACCACAAACTAGTTTTCTCATTCACATGCTAACTATGCTTGAAGGTAAGGTACATAGCACACATCATTTAATTTACTGTCCCCATTCTTTTCACTTATTTTCTTTCTGATTTTGGCTTTTGAGAATAGAAGTGCTGAGGCATAGGGAAGCTTTTACATCAAAACAGCTCCTTACACCCTAATCTATTAACAGTTCCCCTATTACTGTAATCTATTAGTGAACAACTTGCCATATTTGTGACATGGATTTTGTTTGGTATCTTCCAATTGAAATTACTCATTAAATATCACTTCTCAAACCCAGGATCCATTGCTTATAATATTTTAGGTGTAATATTTTCTTATATTAGTTTTCTAGGTGTATTTGAATTTGTTCATGGGTAGTAAATATATTCTATTAGTCTACAATTGTATAAATTTGGTATACTTGTATAGTTTCATAACAAATGTAGTATAATAAGATTTTAAGAGCACTTAAGACCAAAAACTCTTGAATATTACATAATACAGCATCAAAAGTTATTTGCCTACTATTTGTGGGCATGCCACTTCAAAGTTTTCACCTTGCTAACCATAAGCTTCTTTATTGAAACATGGCTTGAATGATATTTGAACCACCTACACTGTTATATACTCACTGTTGAAAGAATTGGTGAAATAAGAGACCTAACAGAACCACCAGAAATACAGATCCATTATGAAAATTAACTCTGAATGGAATAACCAGACCACAATCTCTACTGGTGACAACTTTAGTCAATGACTATTGATTTTCACCCAGCCCATATGACTCAACACTGAGATCAATACGATTAAGAGATAACCACAATAAATGTGCTGATAATAGCAGACTTTCTTCACCAGATTTTCATGAAATGATTTATTTAAAGGACAAGAATAGATAAGTATGAAGTGTAAGGTGTTAGAAATTCAGAGTAATGAATGTAGTCTATGTATAAGATCATTTCTCTTTAACGAAAAATATGTGTTCTTCTTCAAAGAGGATATTTCATTTAAGCAAATTTTATGATATAATTTCACGCACAGGGGATAACATAAAGTTACAAAAGATGAAAAATGGAAAACAGAAGCAATAAGTAACATAAAAACATTAGCAAATAGGAAATTCTGGGTCACAGTGTTTCTGACTGAAACTCTAGTGATTTGAATGAGAATGTGCTCCACACCACCCCCCACCAATGGCTCATGTATTTAAATACTTGGGCCAGGTTGGTGCAATCTTTTGGGATAGGAAACGTGGATTTCTCAGAGGTAACTGTGAGACACTAGAGGCCTACTTAGAAGGTGAAAAAGACTCTTGCCATTCCCAGTATGCCCTCCTGTTCTGCTGGGTAATGATCAGGATGTAAGCTCTCTGCCATTCCTGCTGTGATTTCTTTACTCAAGGATCATTGGACTCCTAACGCCCTACAGTCATAAGCCCAGTTACATGTTTTCTTTTATAAGTTGCCTTGGCCAAAATGTTTTATCGGTGTAATAGAGAAATAACTGACAGGGAATGAGCTCCAAGTGAAAGAACTTCAGGAATAAAATGTTATTTTCCTCTTTCCTTGTCACATGCATACCTTAGGCATGAAAGGGCGTGTACAGAACAAAAAGATCCATGCTCATCATTTAGATGCTTCTCTAGATCAAAAAGGAGCTAAGCCATGCTGCGTGAGAACTCTACTACATTTCCTCCACACCAAGGACTTTTTATAACATTAATAACCTTTTTTCTATACTGAACTACCTCATTGCCTATATTTTTGAAGATATAATAAATAATAACTTGAAAATTTGCCAATAGCATTTTTAAATTTAGAGTGTAATCCTTTTTTAGTACAATATAAAGAAAAACCCAAATTACAGCAGGATAGTGCAACTTAATAGTTTAGTTATTATCAGGTGAGATATTTTAATTAAACATAAAATTATTACATAAATTTTGTTGGAGAAAGATATCCAGGCAAAGTTTCCTTTAATTCTTTTTTTTAATTAGTTAGCTAAGAGAAATACTAAAAACCACAAATTTAGAAACACTGTATTTAACAAAAACAAATATCTCTGTAAAATGGAAGAAATAAACAGTATGAGGTTAGGTAACTATTTCACCCTAGGGATATTTTCTCTTCTTCAGTAACTATGTCATTAAAGCACTGACTAGCTGAAGAACTCTAAAGACCTGAATTTTAAACCATTTACCCAGTTTTCTACTTATATTTTAATTAGTGTACAAAAAGCATATTCATATATACTTATTGTGGTTGTTCCTTCCAATTCCGCAATTTTTTTTTTGGCCAATTTCCAAAGATCTGGCCCAACTTGCAGTTTTACTGCCCCATTCCTCATTTTTCTAACTTCATATTGCATTTGTTTTATGCCTTCCCCATTTCCTCCCTTAAGTTTTTTTTTGACTCCTAGGGTTCTTACCCTTTTCATGACTCACTTGAAATAATTAGATAAATATATGAATTATGAGCTAGGATTCACATATGAGACAGACCATGCATTATTTTCCTTTCTGAGACTGGTTTACCTCATTTAATATGTTTTCCAGTTCTACCCATTTCCCTACTGTTTTTCTTTTCTGTTCAAAACAATCATATTCCTATTTAAAAAAATAAAAAAATCTTTTTCTCCATGAAATGCACATTAATAGTTCATCGTCTACTTGTTATTTAAATCTGAATCCTATACATGGAATTTGAGTTCGTACACATTTTGACATGGTAGTTACTGCTCCACACGTCAGGTCCTGGATCAAACAGTTTGTGGAGCAAACAGTTGATCTGACTTAAGCAATAGAAGGAGAAAATAACCGTGCATTTTTAGAAGTTAGTATTATAACCTCTGTTATTCTTTTCTTTTGTTAAAAATAAGTAGCAATGGTCAAAGTTGGTACCAGAAGAGGAAGGATTGTTTTTTTGAGAATAATTAAAATTAATAGAAATAAAACTCCAAGTAACTAGGACAAAAATAATAAATGGAGGAGGAGGTGGATCCAAGTGGGTCTTGTGAGAAAACTGATGCAGAGTTTAGTACTAGAAAGATTTAGATAAAACTCTGGTGTTCATATTCTGAAGAAAATAATGCATTTCTAACATGTTTTTCTAAAACCATTTAAAATACTAATGAAAACCACTGAATTCATGAGCTGCTTGCTCTCAGTGACATCCAACAGTTGTATGTGATGATCATAAGAAAAAGAAGAGCTTCAAAGGTAGTTGTGAGCTTGCTAAAAGAACTTAGAAGAAATATTGGAAAAGTGTTATATGCTTAAAAATTAACTGATATTTCCTAGAATATAAAAATTCATCAATAATTATATAGGAAAGGAAAAACCCAAATTAAATATATTGAAGTTCTTTAGTTACTACTTCAGATGCAATTTAGTTTAAATGACCATTTTCAATGAGATAAAATGATTTGTGAAAAACTCAATCTCATATCAGGTGAATTGGTACAAAGGAACTGTAATTCAGTCTGCTCAGAGAAATAACTGAGGGTGGAAAACAGAATTGATTGTAATTTAAGACTTGGACATCAAAACCATTTGTGAGAATCATATTGTCAAAAGTACTGCCAACCAGAACTCTAGAGACGTAAGCTGTATGAGTTATACAGTCTTTTGTTTCTAAATTAAAAAGAAAAAAAAAAGAGTTGAATTTCGCAGACCCCATACAGAGAAGAACACCAATTTTGATTTTAAGTTCTTAATCAAATTTATAGAATCAGATACAGAAAGTGACATCAAAGAAAGAGCGTCTTTAAAGCATAACCGAAATCTGTGATAAAAGAATCTTATTCCAGTGAAGAAATTTTCCTCCTTCACAGTATGGATGGCTGAATGTTTTTGTAGATCTCTTGCAAACCTCAGTACATTGCAATGTTAACCTCTTTCTGCTCCTTACGTGAATGTTGTATTTGAATAAGGCAGTGTCTTACCTGTTTGACTCAGGTGACTTCGGACTCAGAGGAGTCAAAAAACTTGTTATTTGAAAACTTTGTACTTTTAATGTGAGATCAAGCTTGTAGTTAAAGTCTTCTGATATCTATTATTGCACATCAGAGACCCAAACAGAAGCTCAGATAGACAGAGTTGGAAAAAAAATGAAATATTTACTCCCCTATTCTTTTCTTCCACGAGACACAGAAGATTCGCATGTATAACATTTGGGCTCAGCCTTATAACTCTGGAATATGGAAATTTCAATATTTGGGGGATTAAATATAGTTGACACTGACTTACAATTTTTAAACTTTGAAAACCTACATAACTTTCCATCAAGGAGAAGAGATAAATGTTTCATCACAGAACTTTTGGATTGTCAGTTGAACCATGTTTCACAATTGAGAAAGCTCCCCCCTACTCTATGTGTAGGAACTATTTTTCATTGTTATTTTATTGTTGTTGTTTTATTAAAAGTCAGATAGAGAGAACAATTTAAACAAATGCACAGAAATGCCAAAACACAATCATTACCACCATAAATGATTATAATATTTTTCTGTTGCTTTCTGGTCCACAATATTATTATCAAAAAGTAAATGGAAAACTGAAAAAGGTAAGATCAATACTTCACCCACCTTTTCTTATATTTGATAATTATTTCCTGAACAAATTCCCTTCACATAACAAGGCAAATGAAACGTTGGTTCACTTAAATCTGGAAAATTCTCTAAGTATCACTATCCACAAAGGGCTTGCACAGGGACTGTTGGAATCACTGCCAATTTGGCTCCTCATTTTTACGCTGTATTCCCTTATCCTAAAAAATCAGATATATTTAATATCAATGTAATTAATTATTGTAGATTAAATGTAATCTAAATTCTTCTTCAAAATCCTGTATTACCCACAGCACATGAACATATTAATTCTATAATCCGGTGGGAACCATATGACTTCTTTGGGGAGCAAGACCTGAGAATAGCATGAATGACTCTCTGTGTGCAAGGCCCTGGAGACACTGACCCACTGTGGAAAGTTCACTGCCTAAGTCTGGGCATGACCCCAAGAGCATATATGCTACGTGCTCTCCTTACTTTTGTTATATAAGCCATATTACTGGCTGTCTTTAGTTTCCCTTTCTCAGTCGCAGATAAAATGAGCATTACAAAAAGAACACTTCCCCTGATGACTCTCATCTCCTCTGGGTATGTTGTTAAAAACATACTGTGGACCTGACTCAGCCCCTAACACCCTTGATGTTTCAGGTGTGACAATGAAATCAGGATTCTTAAGAACAGGATGATGCTCCTCCAGCTCACCTTGTGACTAGCCTGAAAGACTCACAGAAGTTCAGGAAGTTTAATATGACATATCTGTATAACTCTTTTGGAGAGAGTGATTTAACCACACTAATCTAGGAGAAAGGCAAATCGACAGGTGATATCTGGAGTTATCAGGAATAGTCTAAAGATAGGGAATGAAGTAGAGTCATAGAAGTCCAAATTCTAAGTTGAGAAGAGAAGGATATGAGAGCAAGGGCTAAACTGTGTCAATCATTAATAGTAAATTTCTAAGTTATATTGCCTATAGGATAAAAGGAAAAAGCTGGATTATACCCAGAGGAGAAAGAATGTAGAATGAATTGACTGGTGAGTTGATTGTGAGAACCCAGACCCTACTAGATGTAAATAGTAACCACCAGAGTCAAAAGTGTCCCTCAGCCTGCATGACACTGTAACCGCAAATGCCATCTACTGGGAACACTGTTCTACCTATAGGTGTGCCTAGTTAGAAAGCTATCTTTGTGGCTTGCATTACTGCTTATAGTCTAACATTAGAGCTATGGATCCAACAGGTAAAGGCTACCAGTGGGAAATTTGGGGGACTCAAGAGAAAGAAGCAAAGAAATAAGCTGGTAATTATTGTAACCATTTTTCGAAACTTAAAGGAACAAATCTGATTGTTTAGCTGTTTAAGCAACCATTGAAATTGTATTAATAAAAATGGATCAAGCTGTCCGATGTTACTTCTTTGAACAACAGGTGGCACAGTTTCTTCATTGTGCCTACTTCACACGTCTGTCCCAGGTCCTCGAACCTGTCTGAAGCAAGGTTTCCAACAATACTCATTTTTGGAACTTGTTAACTAAGTAACATGATCTTCCATTCCAGGGCCGGACCTTGATTGAGAGAAAACAAGATATCACTGTCTAGTTCTTATCTGCTAAATTACCAAGCAAGCTTTATAAATTTTAGAATGTCATCCAGTCGCAAATTTGGAATACATATCCTTTTTTTTGAATGTATAATTCTATGAATGGATTATTTGTCAGGCTTGTGATTGAGGGTTACAGTTTCTTTTAGTCCGTGATACAAGCCATCAAACAAATTTGTAAAACTGCAGAAAGAGATGTACTGGGATTCTACTTTTATACAGGTTTCAGTCTTTAAAAAAATTTGTCAATGATTTGAATGAATTCTATTTATTTAAGTAAAATATTTCATCTTTTATGTCATATTAACCCTACAGTTATCAATACATGAAAGGAAGAATGGTGTGAGTTCAGTCTTAAGAGACAATTTTACTTTCTATGAAACAACCCCATGGCAGGAAGAGATTGTAGGACCACAACACAATGAAAGTTTTTACAAAGCTCAGTGCCATTGGAAACATTCAGTTCTCAGCTCCTTTTGTCTGTTTATAAACTTTATTTATAGATCTTCACAATAATCCCTTATTTGATTCTTGAGACAAATCATGTTTTTGATGCCTAATGTTGATTATTTTAACTTGCACAAACTCTTATTTTCATTATCAATCAGAGTCAATTTATAATGTTCTGTGTTTGTTTACTGGTTTGGATTTCTTAATCGTGATTTAATTATTTAGTTTACTCTGTGTTGTGCTGTTGTGTTATTGGAATGTTTATTTCTGGGTTTTGCTTCCACTTAAACCTGCTGATTAGTTCATCAAGCTGATTAGAGAAAAATCCCTTCCCAATATTCTCTCATGTAAACACAGAGTAACGTTTAATTCTTTCAATGTGTTTTGTGTTTGCTAAGGTAAGCACCCTTCTCTTCATTATTATAAGACTTAATTGGTTGACTATTCAAGCCAGAATTAAATTTTAACTAATTTCACATTTGGTATGATTCTCTAAACAGTGACTTACTGGACAAATCTTAATTTAGTAAATCTCCTTGAACACTTATTTAGGGAATGTATTTGATAGTTTTGCAATGAGTACATTATAATAAAAAAAGATGGATGTGTAAATCACAAGCTTCATATTCTTCAATGACAACAGCATCAAATTGTTTATTTTTTCTCAGTCATGGTTTTAAATTAATTCAGTTTTTAAAGGAAAAAATGTCAATGGTTATAAATTCATAAATGGCTCCTTATATTAAGCATTTCACCAAAGGGTAATCCCTATAATTAGTTACCAAACCAAAATTATTTCTTAATGCCATATGGCTATAGATATGGCATTGTCCAGCTTCCACTCCTTTTTAGGAACACAGCTAGCTTCATGATTTGTAAGAGTCATTAAAATGTCAAACTACAAAGACAATACCAAGTACAAAAATGAACATGCTAAGAACACCAGTAGGGTCTGAGTAACTTCGTATGTCATGTGTCTTTCAAATCATAACTGTAGTGACATTTAATTTGCATTTTAATAAGTAAAGCTTGCCTGAAGATCAGAGAGTAAAACAGTCCCACCTTACAGACAAAGCAGTAATAACACACACTTTTAATCCCAGTAGCCACACTAGTTGCCATAGAAACAGGACTGTGCATGACTTTAATCCCAGTGATGCACATTTTTAATCCCAGAACTAGAGAGAATTATAAAACAGGAGAAGACAGCTCTCACTCTCAATCTCATTCTGAGATTCCTGCAGGCAGGATCACCTTTTCAGACTGAAGTTGAAGTAAGAGTCAGTGGTTGACTGCTTTGCTTTTCTGACCTTCAAGTTGAACTCAATTTCTCTCTCTGAGTTTTATAAATCATATGATTCATATAGTTTAATCTTGGATTCCAAAACTGGGCATTTGAAGGCAAGCATTATTGATATTCTTTATTTGACATTATAATCAGATAATTCATTAAGACTAATATAACTTTCTTTTTTCTTTTCTGTATTACCATTTTTAAGTAACTCCCTTTGTCTAAGTATCATCTGCCAAGTCATGTTTATCTTTTACTGAGGGCAATAGTGTTTCAGTATTTATCCCTAGTTTAAACTCTGTAGATAGTAGATAAACGGGACTGGCCTCTAACTCACAAAGATCTCTCTGCATCTGTTTGTGCCTCCCAATTGCATTATTATATTTGTTCTCCATCATGACCCATGACCAGTAAATGTGTATCACTGCCTAGTCTGAGTCTTGAAATTTTTTGTCATAGACCCTTAAGCATTTCCATAGCACACTATTTCCATAGTACAAATTACCATAACAGACCATTTTTTAAAATTACACTGAACTTTTATTTATACCTTAAGTGTTAAAGCTCTAGAATTCTTTAAAATAGTTTCTCTAGGAATTCTGTTGCCTACCATAAAGCATACTCTCCACTCTTCCTTTAAAACACATAGATATAACACTGTTCTCTTAAAATGGAGGGATGTTTTGCTTTTATTTTGTTTATTAATTTATGGATACTGAACATAATTGTGTAATAAAGATAGACCTGGGAGGAACTCACTATGTGGCTCAGTTTGGTCTTGAAAATATGGCAGTCCAATGGGGGTCTCAACATTCCTAATGTTGTCATCCTGGTAATTCCCAACCACGAAATTGTATTCATTACTACTTCAAAATTGTACTTTTGCAACTGACATAAATTGTAATATAGATATCCATGTTTATGGGTTGTTTGATCCCCAGGTTAATACTGCTATAATAATCTTTCTTTTCTGCCCCCAGAGTGTTGGAATTACTAGCAAGAGTCAGCACCAACACTACCATAGCTAGCTTGCTTTTTGACTTTTGATCTATCAGTAAATTGAGTAGTCTTATTAACCTCTGTGTTCCCAAGATCTACTAGATATGCATGAAATAATGACCAATATATTAAATTATTTAAGGTCATATTCATAGCTAGAAAGAACAAATATCTTTGATAATATTTTCTAATCTCACACTATCCCTTAAAAAAAACTAGAGTTGATTTCCATTTGCTAAAATTTCCATGTGTTCTTCTCAAAGTTAATTTGAAGAATCTTAATATCCAGAGTATAATTTGCTGTGTTTTAATCAGTAGAGTGCTGTGAAGATAATTTTTTTGTTATTGTTAAGTAGTAAAACAATAGCACTGTGAGTACAGTCACATTTAATGAATCTGTGTATAAAGTTGTAAAACACAACTAAAATAGAAGTTCTTGCTATACTGACACTTCATTCATACAAACAAGAGTGAATGATTTTACAGTGTTGAATATGAGAGTACAGTTTGTGAGCACATCAATTAATCTGTGTAATACACTGTGTCTTTAAAATGTGTTTCTTGACAATAATATTTGTAAGTGAATGATTAAAATAACATAAAATGTTTATGTGGAACAGATAGCACATTTAATACTTGTTGATTTTTTTGTATTTAAACAGCTAACATGAAAATGTATAATTTAGTGTGTCTTTTAGGCATTAATTGCAGCTCTCAAAATAACATTCCTGTTGTGAGATAATGTAAAGTCATTGAAAGAAAAAAGAGTGAAAGGTAATCACCACTATTTTTCCCTCCCTGCCAATTTGTGGTTAGAACATCAGTAAAACTGGAGCCTTCAGATTGACAGTATAAGGAAAGTCTGTTATGACAGGAAAACATTGGCTGTGACAAGAAATTTGAATACATACATCATCAAAATAGAAACATTCGTGGGCAAGAATACATATATTTTATTCAGTAAATTTAGTAAAAATAGTGAAAATATAAAACTACTTTAAGAAGTGTGTGTTATAGATTCTTTTAGAAATATTTAGCTTTTGATGATTTATTCACAAGCTAATTATAAAAGTAATTATTATATTATTTTTTCTTATCTGTGATCCTTAGATAAACATTTTTATTTTAACTTAAATAAATGGAAATTGGACTCCCATAATAAAAATACTAGTATCCTTTACACCCATACAAATCTAACAGACACCAAATATTGTTGACAAACATACTTCACAGTTTGCTTCAGTTCCCAGAAAATATATTTTTTCCTTCTCTGTAGCAGTTAAATTTGATAATAAGACAGATTTATGATGAATGAGTGTTGATAAAATTTACTCAATTAATTTTATAATTAGAATTTCTTGGCAAATGTCAATGCAGAGGTGCTAGGGTAAGATGGAGGAAAGACACAGAAGAGTTTATCATCTTTACTGCATTGTTCCTCCTCTCAAACAAACATATATAAGGTGTAAATACCTTTCTCTTTTGGGAAAAATTTTCAAGATATTTATTGTTACTCTTGTTGACAGAGGTTTTTGTCCTGCCTGGTTCCACAGCCTTTCATTCCCAAAGAAACACACAAAAGCCTCCATTAATTATAAACTGGTTGGCCTATTGGTTCAGGCTTTCTTATTAACTAACTCTTACATTCTACATTAACCCATAATTCTTGTCTATGATAGCCATGTGGCTTAATACATGTATCAGTGAGGCATTCTCATTTTGCTTCCTCTGAATCTGGGTGACAACTGTAGACTGAGCCTTTCCTTTTCCCAGAATTCTTCTGTCTTGGTTGCCCCACCTATCCTTCCTGCCTGGCTACTGTCCAATCAGCATTGTATTAAACCAGTACAACTGACAAATCTTTACAGGGTATAAGAACATTGTTCTACAGCACTCTCCCTCCTTTTTTTCAAAAAAAAAACTCTGAATGTAATCTCCTTTGTTTAGCTTTCTTCCTGACCATTATCCATAATAACTTGTAAACAGTACACCAAACAAAGACAAAAATCTTTAATTCATTTTTTTTGGGAATGTGGACATAGTTTTCTAAGCAACTTCCTGCTGATTGGGGGTGCAGATAATCTTATGGGGTCATAAAGAAAATTTAGGATTATGA
>JAQHUG010000568.1:519816-532184 GCA_028555095.1 Dicrostonyx torquatus | reverse complement strand
TAATATGTTAAAAATGATTTGGGGAATATTTTACAATAACTAGCACTTATTCTAAATGATATGTCCATAAACATAATCCATAGGAGCAGACAAATAAAAAAGGTGCTCTTTTTCTGATGAAATTTTCATGTTATCATCTTTTTAATGTATATTTAGAATGGAAAAAATAGTGTAATAACATAATAATATATAATATATGATATATTCCAGTAGTTAGAGATATGCTTATTGTTTATTTTTTAAGAAAATATTTGCTTATAGAATTTCAGTATAAATATATTATCTTCCAAAAAATAACATTTTTTAAAAAACAGTGAAACATTAAACAATAACTTATTCTTTTCTTTGTTTTGATCAACTATTAGTCTTTGATCACTATCCACTGGGGTGAAAACAACAACAGCAACAAAAAAATTACAGCAAAATGAACAATGCTGGTAGTAGTATTGATTTATGGGCACAAGCACAGCCATTTTGAAAATGCTTTGATAAGTAAATCATGTCTATCTAACAAACGACAACAGTAGCTTTCCCCACTGTCTGTGGTCTCTGTAATGATGAGCTTTTACTGGATTAACAGTACCAAAATCAAAGGTCCTCCTATGGAGTAGGATCAAGTCCACTCAGGACGCAGTTGATTTCTTCCTCGATAGACTTGCCACTATTTCACAGTAAACTTGTCTGGCCTGTGTGGTTGCTGTTGTTAGTTGCTGATAGTTCTCTCTATTGTATCCTGCACCTTCTAGGACTAGCAGAACTATCTAACAGGGAAGAAGCTTCCAGTTCAGATCGAGGTTAATTCTTCTGTGGCCTGTAATGACATACAGTGTTTCTAGAAAGATGTTTATTTTATTTTTTTCCTTACATATACTTATACTTATTTTATATGTATGGCTGTTTTGTTTGCTTGCATGTCTGTATAACATATTTGCATTGTCTACATGGTACAGAGGAGTGTATCCAATTTTCAAAAACCAGAGTTACAGAAACTGGTGAGCCACTATATGGGTGCTTGGAATTGAAGTTAGGAACACTTAATGCTCTTAACTACTGAGCCCTCTCCTCAGACCCTGATGGTGTGTTTTACCAACTAGTTCTATGGGCAACCAAGAAGAGTGGCTGTTGGCTCTACTGTCCTTAGGGTCTCCACAGGCCTCACTGAATAAGCACTTGTAGGGAAGTAGCCCAGTCTTTGCACTAGAAATTTCACTTATTAACTTAGGGCATCTGGGAGTCACTGTGTCTACCCATATGGAGTATTTGCATTCAAAATCTGATTTTTTCTTATTTTGATTATTTTGTAAAGTATCAGATTTTTTTTATGGCTTTTTTCAAACATCTTAAAACTGCCCCCCCCTATCTCTGTTTCTCTCCTATTCCCGACATGCCACAACTTGAAAATTACTGCCCTATAATTCCTCCTTTGATTTTTCTAGATCTCTACAGCAATCCTTCTATAACCCAGGGAACACAATAAAGGAATAGACATGAATAATATTAATGCTGGAGTTACAAGACTAAGAAAGCTCGGGGAGCAGGAGGTACTGAATGTCAATTTATTGGCAGGAATAGGTATTGTACTCTTGAACTCAGGTCACCTCTGATTCATTTCACAAAATCTTCACATTTATTGGCACTGCTCACACTATGTCAAAGAAGTAAGAGGAAATTATGGGACCTCACAACTCCCTGAAGACAGATATTCAAATAATTGTTGATGGAAAAATTAGATATCTTCTTAAAAATATTATCACTTGGTAAATTGCCTATGCTCCTGCAAACAAACTCCTGCCTGTTTTCCTGTCAATATCTCTACTGAAACATAAATATTTAAACAGAAGTTTGCCTCTTCTGTGAGAAGCAGTGAACATAGAGATGATCACAGTTGCTCAAAGTCACACAAATCAATAAAGGTTGAAAGCTAAGACCTTAACATGGCACTTACACTTCCTCCTCCCCAGTTCTCATGGCACACTGAGGAAGATGCAGCTGAAAGCCTTTGATGCCTTTGATGCATACTCCATAGGAAGGAATTTGTTGCCTTCTACTGTAACCCCATGGCTACAGTGATCCTTGATTCTGCCATTGCTTTTGCTAAATAGTAATGCTGTCAAGTGTTTTCTAAATATCTGTGTTTACAGAAGTTGCTGACCTGAGTTCCCAGAAGTTCAGGAACTCTAGACAGACAACTAGGGGGCCTGCATGGAAACAAAATAGCCCTTTGCATGCAGTTGACAGTTGTATAGCTTGGTCTATTTGGGGGGCCCCTAAAAGTGAAATCAGAATCTGTTCCTGGTGCATGAGTTCCTGTTTTTGAACTTATTTTCTATAGCGGGATGCCTT
Organism: Dicrostonyx torquatus; assembly: GCA_028555095.1. Classification (NCBI taxonomy): domain Eukaryota; kingdom Metazoa; phylum Chordata; class Mammalia; order Rodentia; family Cricetidae; genus Dicrostonyx; species Dicrostonyx torquatus. The sequence continues at coordinate 529,841 of JAQHUG010000568.1, read as the reverse complement.
GCTCACCCTTGATGTAAAGGGGAGGAGCTTGGTCCTGCCTCAACTTGACCTATCAGGCATTTTTGACTCCCCGTAGGAGGCCTTACTCTTTCTAAGGAATGGATGTGGGTATGGTAGAAAAGAGGTGGAGGGAATGGGAGGAGGGGAGGGAGGAATGATTCTTGGTATTACGTGAAGTAAACAAAAAGTTTAAACTCTTAAAAAATTTGTCTTTAGCCGGGCAGTGGTGGTGCACGCCTTTAGTCCCAGCACTCGGGAAGCAGAGGCAGGTGGATATCTGTGAGTTTGAGATCAGCCTGGTCTATAAGAGCTACTTCCAGGACAGGCTCCAAAGCCACAGAGAAACCCTGTCTCGAAAAACCAAAAAAAAATTAAAAAATAAAAAAAAAATGTCTTTATACTCATAGACCTAGACTGCTTCCAAATTCATTATGGTAGCTTTCTTTCTGCAATAGACAGCTGTCAGTGGCTAAGCAAGCTCTAAAGGGGACATCTGCACAAAATCTCATCAGGGAAGAGAAAGAGATGATCTCCAGGCCTCATCCCTGGAATATACTGGAAATTGATAATTTCTGGGTCAGATAAAATTATACCTTTGGAAAATGTAGCCACTGGTAGGACTTCCATGTTCAAGTAGAAGGCCCCACACCCATGGTGTAGTTCTAAATTGACTTAGTGAATTTAAAAATACATCATGTTTGAAGGGGCATATTTTAGAGACTTGGGGATAGAAAACTGGGTTAAATGTAATTATATATTTTATTGTATGCCTATATGACATTCTCAAAAATAAGGAAAAATGGAAAACAGCTAGAAGATATAACACAATCATAAAAACTCAGAGAAGGTTATTGGGGTTCAACCTAGTCATTCTAAAATTCTTTCCTTTCAAAAAAACTTTGAAACTGATGTTACATCATTAAATTTTTCTACAGTTATTGACCTCATTGTTTCTCTTACATCCTTGATAGTTTTGATTTTTAGTGTCACGTAAAAATCATGACTGAAGACTTAGTCATTGTCTAGCTTGGGTTTCTATTGCTGGAATGAAACACCATGATCAAAAGGCAAGTTGGGGAGGAAAGGGTTTATGAGGCTTACACTTCAGCCTTGCTGTTTATCACTGAAGAAAGTCAAGACAGGAGACAAACAGGACAGGATCCTGAGGTAGAAGGTGATGCAAGGATGCATATGATTGCTGTTTGCTGGCTTGTTTCCCATAGTTAGGTAAAGTATAAAGGACTAGGGGAGAGACATGGTTCTCCATAGGAAAAGGAAAAGAGATAAGTATGGGTAGATGAATGTAGGACTGAAATTAGAGGCTCAAACAGTGAGGTAGAAAGAAAAAGTAGTGGAGGAGAAAATATGGAGAAGGGCAGCTAATACTAAGGGCCATGTGAGGGGTTGTATGGAAACTTAATACAAAAGATGCTTCCTATCATATACAAATATATGAACTCAGTGTAAAAATCATCACCAAATAATGGAAAAGATTGACAAACTGTATATCTCCTGCCACCAAATGCAACTTCACTTTTGTGAACTAGTATTTGTGGTGTTAGGATATACTCTGTATACTACCAAAAAGGAAATTTAAATACCAACCCACATACAAGTTCTACAATCTATAAGAATAACCTGCTTAAAATACAGACTGGTGCAATAGTAACACAAACATGTTGGATCACCCAAACAATATCTGATTATAGTTAAATTCAGTGAGATGGAACTCATACCTCATGATGATTAGGTGGCCCAGAATACCTAGATAGGCCAGAAACCTAGGGGAAAACTAATTACTATTGTTTTCCTAAAGGAACTTTGTAACACTCAGAGATCAACAATTCAAAGTCTTGCTCAGTCCTCATCAGAAAAGCTTCAATTTGCATTAGGGGAGAAAAATTACGGAGACCCATGGACAGAAATAAACGTAGTGAGATACCTTGGAACACTCAAACCTAAAGGGGATATATTAATCAATCCTTCCCATCTATGATCAGGGAGGCAGAAATGTAAAAACAGGATGAGAATACCAAAGATTCAACAACTGAGATCTTCTAGACATGACAACATATTGACCCACATATGAACTCACAGAAACTGTGGCAGCATAAATAGGGTCTACACACATTTTCAGCAGATGAGATCTTAGAGCTAAAAGAAATGTGAACAAGTTTCCGCATTCCTAACCCAGAAGCTTGTTAGCCACTTTCAAATGAAAAAATAGTTTTCTCTAAGGGAGTCTCCCTGGAAAAGCAAATAACTTTTAAGGTTAAGCCCTATGACCAGTGAAAGATGGCCAATATACAAAGAACTCAACAACATCTTTGGAGGTTCTTTGTTTAATAATGTTAAGCCAGGACAGATTTCCCCTACCTCAGAGGTCATACCTATGCATCATGGCTTTGTCTTTAGGGTACTTATGGGACCTCTGTGTGTAAGTTTGTGTATCTCTATGTCTATAAGCATTTATTATAATTTTTTGCTATGTTTTTCTGTTTGGTTGTTTTGTCATAGTCTGATTTGTTCTTGAGTTATTTCATTTTATTATTATTCCTTATATGTCTGTTTTTTTTTTTTAAGGAGAGACAAAAGGATGGAACGGGAGGTTGGAAGTAACTAAGACAAGAGGAGTAAAGGGAGGGAAAATCAAAATTAGAATAAATTGTATGAGAACGTTTTCACAAAAAGAAAATAAAATCAAAATATAGTACTGTACATTATCTCAATTTGTTTTATTAAAACTATTCTATAACTGCCTTGTTTAATCTTGTATTAAATAGTGTCCTACAATCATGATGTTTGCTTTCAGGAATTAGTAGAGTTCATGTTAGTAATTATAGCACCTGACAACTATGTTCCTATTATAAGTGTATTCATTAACACCTATAGTATGGTTTTCATTGCACAGAGAGGAGAAGAGAAGGAAATCTTAAAAACTTTACCAATAATTTCTTCATGGATATAATACTTTATAAAAAGAAAAAAGTTGAAAATGAGTTTGTTGTCAAGTTCATATATCATTAAAGACTCAAAAGTCGTACTTTATCTTATCATTATGTTCAAACTTAATGAACATAAAATCCAATTTTCTGAAATTTATAACCCCACAATGAACAAATTGTGCACATGCTTGTAAAGGAAGTATCACATCTGAATACACTAACGAGAAAGGAAGAGCTGTGGAAGAGTGCTGTCACATATTAAAAAGTAATCAAGCAAAACCTGTAAGACAATGCATAATTTGATGTGATTTATATCTAATTACTTCGTTATATTTCTCCTCACTTAAGTGAAGTAAATATAATTTTCAGTATAATAAGAATCTTATTATACAATATGTTCCACTAAAAAGCTGGTTATGTTTGCAAATTCTCAGGATACCTCATTTAGAGGTACATGATACCTAAATTCTCCAAGTAGTTTGAAATATGAAAAAAAATACTATTAACATCATAATTGATACAATTTTCTAAAAATTCCATTTCTCTAAATAACTATGATTTTCTCATTATAAGAAAAAATGTCCTTCAAAGTGTAACTCAACACGTACATACATAGCATTTAATTACTCAAATGATATCTAATTACCTATTTTTTTTTGCTATTGCCATGTCATTTTTATATTTCACAGAGAGTCTCACAAAGTCTAGGCTGGAGTTGAGTTTCCCATGTAGCAGTGTTTGACTTTGAATTAGCAATCTTTCTACCTTCTTTCTGGGATTACAGGTGTATACAAACATCCCAAACTAATTCCTTTTTACTTTCCATAATTTTAACAATTTTATTCACCGTCTGTGCCCATGAGCTCCGAAATTTAAAATGCACACAGACAAAAATGTATATTTCAAAAGCAAAGTACTGACAAGTAAGTGGGATCATGAATCAGAGATGCCAAGTACCTACCTTAACTCTACCTTGGTTATGGCGTCAAGGAAAGGTAGGCAAAGAAAAAAGATCTAAAACAACAGCCAACAATAGGTAAGTGAAGGTGACACCCAGAAACACTGACCCCTACATTATTAATAGTAATAATTAAATCCTAACACAATGTAGGAGTCAAACAGCAGGGAAGAAATGTCCTCAGTAGGGATTTTTTTCTAACAAAGAAACGTAAGGACTGGATAAACACAGGTGACACAAAACTACTCACTAAACTATTAGTTGAGGATATATGCATTATTAAGCAGAAAATGTAAGCAACCCTCCCTCACGTCCTAGTTTTCTCAATATTGTAATGGAGAGGTATCATCTTAGGAAAGATCTAACAGTAAGGGTCTCTCAGCTAAACTGCAAGGAGCAGAAGCCTCTGCATTTTTATATGTAACACATGCAAAGGTCTTTCTTCACCACAAGATAAGGTAGGGACCATTCTAAGAATTACTGCAGGTCCCAGATTCTGTAATTAACATAGTCATATATGTGTTGACTCAGGTCTATTTGATGGGAAAGATGGGCGTGGGCTGCAGATAAAAACAAAGGTTGTATTAATTAACAACAATGATAGGCTTCTCGAAGAAGAGAAAGAGCGTGGAATACTATGAAAAATAAACAAATAAATAAACAGATGTGCACACTCAATGTCTTGTATCTTGCCAGCCAAGATTATTTTGAAATTCTTCTGTACTCCAGAAGACCAGAGGTAGTTAGTGAAAAAGCAACCCGATCACATCTAGGAGTGGTTTGGCAATAATTTGAGGTGGGGACACATCCAATCTGTTGATCTGTGGATTCAATTAGACAAAATGTTTTAAAAATTTTTCCAAGAAATATCTGTACAAATCAGCTTAAAAAATTGTTGGAGAATTAATCCCAAAGATATTCATAAAATCTGAAAGAAAAGCAGGCTGGAGAATCAGCCTGATAACAGTGCTTTCCTGACAGCGAGAACCTGGAAACGACCTAAATGCCCCTCGAACAAAGAATGGATAAGGAAAATGAGGTACATTTACACAATGGAGCACTACACAGCAGAAAAAATAATGACATCTTTAAATTTGCAGTACAATAGATGGAGCTAGCAAACATTATTTTGAGTGAGGTAACCCAGACACAGAATGACAGTTATCACATGTACTCACTCATAAGTCGTTTTTAAACATAAAGCAAAGAAAACAAACTTACAAATCACAGTCACAGAGAACTTAGACAACAATGAGGACACTAAGAGAGACTTACATAAAACTAATCAACATGAGAAGTAGAACAAGACAAGGTCTCCTAAGTAAATTGGGAGCAAGGGGACCTTGGGGGGAGGGTTGAGTGGGGGAGGGAAGACACAGAGAGAGGAGCAGAGAAAAATGTAGAGTTCAGTAAAATAATTTTTAAAAAGCTAAAAATGTTTGTAATTGAGCTCTCCTGATTTATATGTTCTCTGGTTGAAATTTTTGCAAGCCTATCTTATATCCTAAGCAATTAATAAAATTCCCTCTTGATATTATTTTCAGGAGCAATTGTTTTTATCAATATGGCAAACTTTACTTCACCAAACACTTTTTTCTTAGAAATCTGCATTTGAATCAGCTAGTAAGAACATGGACACTTTTATTAATTATGAAAACTTGGCCTTAGTTTAGGTATTTTTCTAACTAGCTCTCAAAACTTTATTAACTTATTTCTGTTAATCTATATTCTATCACATGGCTCAATAATCTATCTTCCATCCTTCACCTCCTTTTACCCTCCATGTCTCAATGGCAACTCTGTCTTCTTTCTTCCTAGAGTTCTTTCTCTGCCTGGAAGTCCCACCTATACATCCTGCCTAGCTATTGGCCATTTAACTGTGTATTGTACTAGTCACAATAATGCATCTTCACACAGTATACAAATATCACACAACATAACATTTCTTTAAAAAATTCTGGCTTATTACTTTAGTGTTTGATCCCTTTCTTTCTCCTTTTCAGAGAGTTGATAACATTTTTCCATTTTTTTCTACATTTCAATATAAGAATGAAGGTAATGTTTATTTCTTATTTAAATGAATACCTTTTTTAATATTTACATATACATTAATTATAACTCACAGAATGACATGCATTTGTTATAAATATTAAAGAAAAGCATAAAATATAGATATACTAATGTACTTCATTTAATTTAGTTTCAATACATAGACATAAATTCATCTGGTGATTTTTTTCATAATTTTAAACACAAGTCAGTAATGATTCACAAACATAGAGGATGATGAGCAGTAGAGATTCAGTATATATTTTTGTGAAAGAAAAACCTTAACAATATTAAATTCTAAAGAGAAAAATGGATGAGAGCATATATTTCAAGGAGGCTAATGACAAATACAAATATCCATTCCTGTTTTCTTTACTATTAATATTACACGACTCTTTTAACTTCAGAGTGAACTAAATATCTTTGCCAATATATGACTGAAGAAGAAGTAATTTAGTGGTCAAAACCAGAAAAATATACTATTTTATCCTTACTTTTGCTGATAGTGAAAATGGAGCCACATACTAATTTTGTTATAAACTGTCTCCAACCATTGTATTATATTGTGTCATGAAATCTCCAAGAATGACATTACTTTTGCTTTCTACATTATGATCAAGAATTTCATCTGTGGTTATGGCTATATGATTTTGTGAAATTTCTATGTCCAATTTACAAATAGAAGAAATCTGCTTGAATGCTTTCTTCAGTTGAAGTAGCTACTGTCAGAATTGACAGCTTATTTTGCTAATTGTGGCTGCCAGCTTCCCTGCAGTACAAATGTTCACCTCCATGGAACATTAAAAGGATCATTAGTAAAATTCCCAACAAGCTGAATTTTGGGGTTGTGTTTCATTTTGTCACAAAATGCAGTAGGATTAAACTGTCACAAAGATTATTTTTATCCAAGTAACTTTGTAGGAAGAAAACAGTTTGCTTTAACACACACACACACGCACACACACACACACGCAAACACACACACACACACACACACCTGAAGTATTAATGATATAAAATTCATGAAATTGACTGAAGGGAATATTGTAACTCTTTATGTTATATACTAAAATTTACCTGGTTATCTGCATTGACTGTATTTTTGCTTCTTTGCCTATCTTTTGCAACAATATCCACCAGTAAATTAAGAGCATATAATCAGAGTCATATACACAATTCTAACTTGAAATCTAAATTAAATGTGAGTGTTTATATTAAAATACAACTAGATAGGGTGTTGGTAGTTTTAGCACACACTCATTCAGTGAAAGAAAAACTCAGATAAGTTTTGTAGAATTATCACTAAAATTTCAGTGTCACATAAGAAATCTACAAAATTGAACAAATTAATTAATTAGAAATTTGTTTTATTTAAAGATATTTACACACTTTAAGTGCATAATTTCTAAATAAGTAAACAGATATTTGAAAAATTATATATTTATACACTTTGTTCAGAGTGATATCTATATATTAGAAACTATAAATTTGTAAAATATCAGTTAGTTTAGTTAAGAAAAAATATTCTATGAGAATAATGAAAAAGTAAGACAAATTATTCCAAACTGTTTACTAATGTTTGAAGCATTGTATCAGCTTTAGAAAAAGTAAACATTAATTTGTTGTGAATATTTTTTAAATTACTATAAACTATTAGATGCCATAATACAAAGCTACAACCTGGAGAGTGATGGCACATGCCTTAATCCCAGCACTCTGGAGGCAAAGGCAAGCTGAGCTCTGTGAGTTGGAGGCAATCCTGGTTTATAAAGTGAATTCAAGAACAGCCAGAACTTTTATACAGAGAAAGACTCAGGAGAAGCCATGGAGCTGCTGGAGACAGAAATGGTTGAACCTTGCTGGTAGTCCACAAGCTTTGTGGTAAAATATAAAATAATGGAAATGGGTTAAATTAGGATGTAAAAGCTAGCCAATAGGAAGTTAGAGCTAATAGACCAAGCAGTGATTTAATTAATACAGTTTCCATGTGGTTATTTTGGGAGTCTGGGCAGCCAGGAAATGAACAAGCTACCTCCTATAACATGGAAGGAAAAAGGCATATAATGCAAAGACACATTTACACATTTTGTGTCTGGATGAGCATGATGGGAGGTTATTATCTGGAATGTAGTCAACTCATCAGGGTGACCTCAATAAAGAAAGTTAGACCACTTACCGCAGAAAAACATTCATTATCAATAGTCATCCAGGGAGATGTGCCTCCCCTACTTTAATGAAAAATAATTCAAGAGGCCCAAATGCACACAGGTCTTCTGCAGGTAACTGCACCAGATTTAATTCATGAGTTTATCTGCCATGACATCTTCAGAAAACATTCTTGCCCAGCAGGTCTTCCCAACAACTGGCAATGATGATTTTGCCCTCACTTTCATGATACATTCTGAGACATTGTTGGGGAGACCAGATACCATTTCACTTATAGGTTGAGCACTCCATAATTATTTATTCATTTTATTTGTCTTGTTTTGACACACTGGTTTGAAGTCTCTTCAACAGTGAAAAAGGGTTATCTCTTTCTGTATATCCTTGCCAGCATTCATTGTCATAATCTTAGTCATCAAACTGTGCTAAGATGGATTCTCAAAGATGATTTTCTCTGCTTTACTCTGGTAACTACTGATGTTGAACATTTTCTAATACATTTCCTGTGTATTTGTATTTCTTCTTTAGTAACTCTCTGATGAATTCTAAACCCATCACCATTTTTAGAAATAGCAAGTATTATTTCCCTCCAATGGCTTCTTATACTGTGGTATGGGTATAGAAAAAAAAACTTAAATTTATCTTTTCAATCTTTTAAGTTTTAAGTAAGATATAATTACATATTACCTTCATTTCCCAGTCATTTATCAAACCTCTCCTTTTAATCATTTAATCCTCTTACTCTCTCTCAAATTCATGGACTCTCTCACACATATACACACATTCACATATGGTGTAGGAAGTCCTTCTGTATTTGTGTTGCTTTCATTGGTTGAATAATGAAACTGCCTTGGCCTTCTGATAGGGGAGAACTTAGATAGGTGGAGTAGACAGAACTGAAGGCTGGGAAGAAGGGCAGTGTGGCAGACACCATGAATCTCCTGCCTGAGATGGACACAGGTTAAAATTTTCCTGGTAAGTCATGACCTCGTGGTGTTACACAGATTGCTAGAAATAGGTTAAATCAAGATGTGAGAGTTAGAAAATAAGAGGCTAGAGATAATGGGCCAGACAGTAATTTAATTAATACAGTATCTGTGTGATTATTTCTTGGGGCTAAGATAGCTGGGCAGCGGGATGCAGCCTGCTCCTCCTACTACAGATTGGTGTTCCAACGTGGTGAACTTATTCCACATAAAATCTCAGAGAGCTTCAAAAGAATACAGAGTTTAACACAGCTTCTTACTGTTTGCTGGTGGCTTGCTGCAGCTGATTTAAGAGAGATTTTCCTGAATCAGCTGTAGCGGGAAAACAAAGCCATGCAGTTTTAAAATGCTTTCTGTGCTATGCTCTTAGCACAACCTGTCTCTTGCTGGAAACAGAGAATTTAGATGTGGTTTGTGAGTAAAGTGCTATGGTGTGCCAGAAAAGAGGGTGTTGCATACAGTGGCTCAGAGGCACAAGTGACTCAGAGGCATAAGCAGCTCCACCATGCTAATGGTGCAGTGCAGACGGATCAGAGGCATAAGCAGCTCTGCCGTGTTGGACTGGGTGGGGAAAGCAAGCAGTACCTTTATTTAATCTGGGATTGTCACAGCCTAGATTCTTTTTTTTTTTACTTTTTTTTTATTGTTAAAAGAAAAATTTACATTTCCTCCCCTTGATCCAGGCCCTCCCGCTCCCCCAATACCCCACCACCCTCCCCATGCTTCATTAAGATGGGGCAGGATACCCTGCCCTATGGGGCACCCAAGGCCCTCCCCCTTCCATCTCGGTCTAGGAAGATGTGCATCCATATAGAATAAGTTCCCAAAAAGAATAAGTTCCCAAAAAGCCAATACATGAAGAAGAGCTAGGTCCCAGTGCCATTATCATTGGTTTCTCAGTCAGTCCCCACTGGCAGTCACATT
>JAQHUG010000568.1:491334-510560 GCA_028555095.1 Dicrostonyx torquatus | reverse complement strand
TTTGGGAACTTATTCTATATGGATGCACATCTTCCTAGACCGAGATGGAGGGGGGAGGGCCTTGGGCTTCCCATAGGGCAGGGTGTCCTGCCCCATCTGAAGGAAGCAGAGGGAGGGTGGTGGGGTAGTGGGGGAGCGGGAGGGCCGGGAACAAGGGTAGTAAATGTAAAGTTTTCTTTTAACAATATAAAAAATAAAAAAATAAATAAATATAAAAAGGAAAAAAAAACCTGTTCAAATTGCTGAAGAAAAGTGGAAGAAGTTTCTCAGAAAAGCTAACAAATAAAAGAACATGTATAATTTGCCAAAACAACCAATTCCCAATGGATGATTGCTAAGAGATAGACTTGAAACAGATGACAGGAACCAGAGAACTGGCACCTTTCCTTACAGTCAAGTGTGACTAAAAAAAGACTCTATAGATTTGGTTTTTTGTTTAACATGTTTACTTATATATGTATATATTTGTATGTTTACCCATGTATATGTGTTTGCATGTGACTGTTCATATGTAGAGTGTGTATGGATATGAATAGACAAATATTGCTACATTTTTGTCAGAAGAGAAAAACCACAGAATAAATTCAGAAAGAAATCTGAGACATGTGGGACAAAGGTCATATACTGTGTTCCAAATTCAACTTCTGGACACAAACAAAAATATTTGGAATAATGACTGTGTGTATTCTCAGGTCAGGAAAAGCTAACAAAGTAAGTATGACTAAAATTTATCTGCTAGAAGAGTAGGAATCTTTATTTTTGAACAATATAATCATTGGTAGGGAGATCACACACCAGAGCTGACCCAATCCCAAATTAGGTTGCTACAATCTAAACAAAATAAGAAAAGGGAAAAAGGAATCACAATCTGTATAATATTATTTAAGTAAGTTCAAATTATGTATTTTATAAAATATACATGTATACATATATATGTATGTAACAATTCATAAAAAGGAGGCCATGAATTGAAAGAGAACAAGAAGTACATGGGAGGATTTTGAAGGCAAAAAGGGAAGAGAGAAATACTGTTCACTATAATCTTTAGAAATAAAAGCAATAATTTAAAAATGCTCAAAAATTATCTCAACATTGGTTTGTAAGTACAGGGAGAATTGAGAGGGTAAAGGAGGAGTTGAAGGAGGTGATTATGTCTAAAACACCTTGTATAAAATTCTTACATTTACAGCCAGTGGGTACCTGTTCACTGGGGCGTGGCCTCATACTATTTATGCTGATGTAGGGGATGCATTCAGCCTTTTTCTGACCATGGGATTCGATTTCTGATCTTTGTTTTAGCAGAAGATTCTGATTTGTGAGTCTACTTTTAAATAAATGTCTATTTCTCAATTCAGAACTGGTGTGGGATTTTTTTAAGCATCCTTCTTTATGCATTATATAATAAAAGTATTAAATAAAAAACAAATAAATATAAACTTTAGCAATAATACCATCATGAAATACATTTCAGATATAAAATATATGATTTGGATATTAATAACCAAATAGGCAGCAATACATTACCACAATATAGTGTGAGGTTTGAAATTGGCTTGAAGAAGCTACAGGAATGGTCATCTTCATAATAAAATCATACTGATCTATCAGGAAGATTATTTCATCTTTTTATTCTTTAGTTTCTTCCACATTTTAATATTTTTATTATACAAGTCTTTAACTTGTTTTGTTAGAGATATCCCAAGATTTTTACTTTATCTCCTGAGTCTCCTGTAAAATGTATTGTGCTGATGGCTTCTTTTACAGTATGTGTGTCATTTGTATTTTGGAAGGTTACGTGTGTGTGTGATAATTTTGTATCCTGATGCCTTGCTGAAAGGATTTACTAGCTATAGCAGTATCCTGGTGGAATGCTTTGGGTCTTGTATGGGCAAAATTTTACCATATACAAAAAAAAGATAATTACCTCAACCACAGTCCAGGGCCTTCCCCATATCCAGGAGTATCTTGCTGATATAAAAACAACTCCATGTTTTTGTGCACATTACTTATGCTTGGTGTTTTGGAATTTTTGTGTTATTTGAGCTTTCATCTTCTTGAGACACAGGAAAATGGAATATGAAGTTGGGTGTTTAGGGAGAATATAGGACAAGAATCTTGTTGGTGAGGAAACTATATGATCAAAAAAATCTATGAAAAATTTGTAATAAAAAGTTTTATTTTCAAAAAGGAAGAACCAGGCAGTGGTGGCATTCGCCTTTAAACCCAGCACTAGGGAGGAAGAGGCAGATGAATCTCTGTGAGTTTGAGGCCAGACTGGTCTACAGAAGCTAGTTCTGGACAGCTTTTAAAGCTATGAAGTAAACTTGTCTTGAAAAACAAACAAAATAAATAAATAATAAATAAATTAAAAAATAAAAATGGAAGAAAATTTGGGCTTTCAGAAGAAGAGGAGGAGGAAAAGGGAGTTATAGAACAGGAAGAAAGAAAGATGATACAGATGGACAGGGTGTAAGAGGAGGAGGAAGAGAGATGAGGGTGAAGGAAGAGGAAAGATAGAGGATGGGTATTTACAAATCAGGACATAGTGGAAGAGATAGAGAAACATGGAAGTAAAGGTATTGGAGAAAGTAAAGAAAAAGAGACAGAAGAGAACGAAGACAGAGAAAAAAGAAGAAAGAGAGGAGTTGAAGGAACTTTTCCTTAGTACTGACTCAAAGAGGATCACAAATAGACCAGGGATATCTAAGGTGATGAAGACGTTTGGTTTGTTCTTGTGACAGTATGCTACCTCTAAAACTGAGATCTGCTTCTGATAAAGTATAAATTCACAAGAATAGGACATAATCTATTTCATTATTTAGGAAAATGATGATTGTTGCAGCTATCATTGACTTCCCTTTGATAATCTGGATAGTGAAACCTGGTCATTCAAGGAACAGTAGTATGCACTTAATTCAGATTATATATTGACTCCTGAAGAATTTTCTCCAACCCCAAAAGATAGGGCTATATATCTAGTGTAGTAACTGATTATTCAGAAGAATATTCTGGATAATAGAAGACACTGTTAGACCACTGAAATCTATGAGTATGATCCCATTATTGTAGTTATTTGACCTGCAATGAGTTCTTTTCTAAACAATTCTTTCTGAATTATCATGATGATAGAAATAAGGGTCACTTTCTGGATTCTAGTAACTTCTTGCATGGTAGTTTTTTAAGTTACATAGTCATATTAGAATGTAAATTGGCTGTAGACCTGAAAACATAATGTATTGCAGTAAATTGTCACACTATCTGTATATCTATAATAATAATAATAATCAATCAAGCATTATTTATAATGTGAAATTTTAGGAGTACATGATCAGGTTCCATGTACATGATTCTGGATTCTGCATAAAATAAACATATGCCTGCATTTTCACATTCAATTCATTGAAAATTCTCCAAATTGAATGTTCAAGACACGAAATTTAAAAATACCTTTGTATTCTTAACAATTACCTCCATTTAAAACAATGATTACAGCCAAAATGGTTCAGAACACTTGAATGACAAGAAAAATGCTACATTTGTATTCAAATAGCTATGAGGAGATTTTTTTCTTTAATAAATTTAATAGATATATTAGGTAAAATAATTATTCATAAACACAATAAAGATCTATGAACAAAGGTCCACCTTATTTTATAAAGACGAACTAGTTACAATGATATATGACTATTTAAATATGCAACATTAAAAACATTTGCATGACCGTCAGAAAATTTTTTAATGTATCTATTATCTTTTCAAATGTATTTATAAATTATCATATTAATTTTATTATAAATAAAATAAAGCTTTATAATACCTCTTCTGTTTTTTATGTAACTTTGCAAATCATTTGAGCTTTTAACATATTATTAAATCTTTATTCTCAATTTGACATCATTTTTTGAACATTTAGATAATTTCTAACATGAGGTATTGTAGATAAATAAGATAAATATGCCCTTTTCTGTTAATTAAGGTACACATGCATGTGTGTGTGTCTAAATTCCACATATAACTACTAAATGCATTTATTAAACATACATATTATGCAGGAACAAATATACTGTTTTGACCCTATATTAGATGTTAGTTAGATATGTAGTTTTGTATTCTAATGAACACAATTTACTATGTCCCATTCTCATTCATTTTGTTTGTTAGTCTATTTTTCAGATATCTGAAATAGCAGTGAATATTAAATATAAATTTCTGAACATTACTGATTTGTAAAATATCAGTGTAATAATTATAAGAAAATATTTAAATTGACCGAAAATGAATTTTGACATCCATAGAAATCTAGAGCAGAGTGTAGTCTTAGGCTATATAGATATTTTTATTAAGAACTTTCAGTTTTCCCCAAAGTCTATCAAAAAAGACTAAAAGAATCCCATCATTCTTCTTAATTTGATGACAATAAATAAGTCAAAATAAACCTCAACTGATTTGCTTCCCCATTCATGTGTATAGCACAAAAATATATCCTTTTGTACAATTCCTAGTTTGTATATCAGTCAAAATGTTTTACTGTACTTCTTTATAAAAGTCTCACAATAATAAAGAAAAAATAAAACATTTGACTCTTCTCTTTAGTGCATAAAAATTGAAGAGAAAAACCAGTGACAAAAAGAAAAACCTTTATTGGGTTATGTTAGCAATAAGACAAGACCTTTAATCTCCATATCAATAATCTTTTTAGGTTTATATTGTCTTCCTACCTTCTAATTACTCAAGTATATTATGTACAACCTCTCTTCCTGATGGCAGAAAACACATTGCCTTCTTGTATATAAGACAATACAGATTGTCTCAGTGGGTTGATCTCAGGACAAAGAAAACAAAACAAAATAAAAGGTAAATTGATTTGTAAACGATTTAACAAAACGCGTAGCAGATGAGGACACAGCCCCACATTTTTTTTCTTCTATTTGTCAGTGTCGCATTGATTATAATGTCCTTGCCGATAGAGGTCATGTTAATTTTATCACATCCAAGGATGCTAGGTGAAATCTGTGGCATGTGTGCAGGCGGCACACTCGTTTGTCACATCGTTACTTTCTGTCACTGTTGAAGGTAGGTGTCTTTTTGAAGAATATGCCACAGCTAGAGGGTCATGTCATTTGCATAACAGTTTGAAAGCTCTCTTTCCATAGAGAATGAGTGGGATGCTGCTTCATTTTCTGTTTACAGAAAGCATGTAGGGGACAGCTGTCAGGAGCGGATGCTGTCTCTCTTCTACATGGGTAGCAATGATGAAAAAAAAATTGCTTAAAAACATAGTGATAAATTGTAACTAAAATTTCTATTTACTAAACTGCATGTTAATTCCACCACTCAGAATGAAGTCGTTCTGGTCTGCTGTGAGCAGATATTTTTTCTTTAGAAAGTCAAAGGATGCTTATAAATGGAAGTGATTTACAGAGGCTTCTAATGCACTCGGTTGATAACCAAATAATTTCCTTCCCGTAGGAAATTATAGGAAGTGAGATACAGCTATATTTTTGAGCCAGTACAGATAATTTTACTAAGTACTCTAGGATTGTCTCAGAAATAATGTAAAAATAATCATCTTTATTGAGCCCCAAATTATGTCATGAATATTCTAATGTTTCAAAATTTAAATATATTAAATAATGTGTGCAAACTTTATTGAATATAATTACATTGAATAGAATAAATTATTAGTTTGCATAATTATATGTTTAACCTAAAACACATGCAATTGATAAATATAAATAAATTAATGTCATAAATAATGCAAGAGTGAAATAATGAAATAAAGTCAGATCTACAATGACAAATATCACTTTTTTCTTCTTTTATTTTCTTTATTTTAAGGTAAATAATATAACAAAATAATTTATTTGCAATTGTATAAAAATTAATATACTCAAGTTCTCTTAATTAGTAAGAAGAGATAAATGATAAGGAATCAAAACATGTAATAAAATCAGATCTTAAAGAAAAGGCACTCCTTATAGCCTTACTTGATTTAGTGGATAAAATGTTGACTTTATTCTTTTCTTAACAAATGTTAGGAATATATCTTCTACTTCTGGATAAATCTAAAAAGCCCCTGGGTCTGCCTTTACCATTATTAGGTAGCAAACTAATCCTTGTATACTACCAGTTTGAACGAGTAAATCTTCAGATCCCTCTCCTTTCGAACATGGCCTTTCCAGCATGAACACTAATAAAGATAGCTTGATAATACCATAAAAAAGAGTGCATAGAGAAATCATGTGTGGAAAAATTGAGGTCGTATCCTCTTTTCTAGACTTCCAGACATTGACACCGATGTGCCAGAGGTAAGCTGAACTTCTTTGAAACTTCTAGCCAAGCCAATCTGTCAGAGAACTAATATCAAGACAGCTCAGTGAAACAAGGGACATATGAAGCAGAACACCCACCAAGCTCTTCAGAAATATTGGTTGCACAAATCACACATATAGAATAAGTCTTATATTAAGAGTCAAATTTTGAGTTTGTACCACACAAGGAATATATAAGTGAAACAAAATGTGTGTGTCTATGTGTGTTTCTATTTTTTATCAGTTTTGTATATGGAATCCAGGACTAGGTGTATGTTAGAGAAGATTCTACCAGTTGTACATAAATTTATTCTAAATGAAATGCACTGATACTTTTGATGTGACTTTTAATCAAAAGTTATCTTCACAACAGACCTGAAACATATAAAAATAATGCTCACCTTGTTTCCTATGATCTCTAGCTTTAAAAAAAGGATGTTATATACAGATATAAATACAAAACAAAATAGGTATGTGTCTGTCAGAGACATGGATGTTTTAAAAAACAGTTCAGTTAACATTGTTGATTAATATCAGAATATGTGCACAAAACAACTAAAGGTATTTATACAGTGTAGCTATATGAATCCATTAACAATGACCTGATTTTTTTTGTTTTTATTTTGTTATTGTTTTTTTTCTATTTCATGCTTATATATCTTTTATTTTTAATGAAAGATAGACTTTTTGTACAATATATTCTAATTATTATTTCCCATTTACAACTCTCTGATCCTCTCCACCCAACCAAATTTATGTGCTTTCTTTCTCTATTTCGTTACAACACAAAAAGAAATATAAAAAGATAATGATAAACTAAATCAATATGAAATATAAAGAAGGATAACAGAATAGGATTTAAAAAGGGAAAGAAAAGTCCTGGAAGCATACAAATGAAGAGGTACATTCATTCACAGAAAAATCCCCAAAAGACAAAAATTCATAAACCATAGTATATAAGAGAAATATTTATAAAAAAGAATGACCAGCCACAGATTTATGAGAAAAATGGACTCCAAAAATACCATGAAGTTCATTTTCTGTTGGCCTTCTACTGCTGGATATGTAGTCATAGTAGTATCAATGGTTCTGGAGGTATTCTGCACACCACCACAAGAGAAAGCTAAAAGTCAGCCCTGCACTTGCCCTGCTGCAGTCATGCCACAAAGCTAATAGGAATAAAAAACTAATATCTGATTATATTTAAGTCCAGCTCCATGAGAGGAAACCCCTAGCTAACTCTGCTTGGATGGTAAGGACTTGAGATTAGATAGGCCCGCCCTTATATGTGATTTGAATACACAGTGAAACTCCTTGGGAAAAAACTAATTTTTCCCTTGCTAGTGGTTGTAAATTGTAGATAGCTTCCCAATTAGGTATGAGCCTCGTGTGCACTCCTCCTCTCAGATCTGGGAAAAAACATCTGGTTTAGACTTAGTCATGCCATATGCATGCTCCCGCAGACTCTGTGAGTTCATACATGTGTCAGTCTTTTGTTTTGAAGGCCTCCTATCCTTGAGGTCTTGCGTCTCTAGTGGTTCTTATGATCTTTCCACTTCCTCCTCTGAAGAGTTGACCTGTCCACTGAATGGAAATGTTTGATGGAGACATTGCATTTAGGAGTGGGTCTTCCAAGGCCTCTCCCTCTGCCCATTGTCTTTTTGTAATTCCCTATTTTTGAGCCCAACTGCTTCAGGTGGAATCTTCTTTGATGATGGCTGAGTAAAGACACTGATGTGAGTTTAGCAGGATACCATTAAGCATCATTATTCTGCTTCCATTCCTTAGCAGAACAGTAGTATTTGGTTTTCCCCCAAATCCATGACTTAACTAGTTTAACGTTCTTATACAACTAAGTGGTGTCTTGATTTGGTTTCCATCAATTTATTTCATTATTCATGAAATAAACCTTAATCCTAGTAATTTTATGTCAGGTTACTCTTACAAGTTTTGTGCCACTGTAGTACCAACCTACCTTTCAGGTAAGATCACCTTTTAAGATCAGAGGGCATGTGACTGGGTTGTTTTTCTAACTGTTCTTCTCTGGTAGTCTAGAAAGGAGCTCCCAGCACCTTATACACCAGTCAATAGTAATTAAGGCTCGAGGTAGGCTAGCTCAACTCTTATTCAGGAAACTGGGTAAGTGTTATCTTCAGCAATAGAGCCTTACAGTCAGTTTGTGGAGAGCAATTAATGATGTTGGCAATAATCCGAGTTGTTCAAAAGTTCTGCAGGGCCCTACTGGCCAGGAGCTTAATTAGATACAGCCCATTTACAGCACCCAAGTTTAATTCAGCAGCAAGAGATGTTTGGCTTATTCTCTGTTTCACCCATTGCTTAGTGACTCCTTTTAGATTACTACTTCACGTATATGTATTTTGAGGAATTTCTATGATGATAGGTTTCCATATGACCATCAAATAGTGCTTAGTTGTAGTTTTCTCACAAGTATTCCTTCCTTCACAACTCTCTTTACTTCCTGCTTCATACTCCTTTTCCGCTTCAGTCTTCCCCCATCCAATTGTAACTATCTACTCCCTTTTACCTTCCTTGGAAGATACTTCCCTTCCTGTTACCCCTTTATACACTATCTACTATATACTATGTACTATTTACAATTTCTATTCAATGGTCCATTGTGCAAATTAAGTTCTATAATTCAGAGTATTATCATCACAGTATTTTCTTGTCTTAATTATTAATGAGAAAATCATTTATGTATTTTGAACATATTCACCTCATGATCTTCTCCCCTTACCACATTAATTACTATTAATTCTCCCATTCTTTCCCACCATGTTTGCTATTACTTTTAAAAAAAGTTTTTAATTTCCCATTGAGTCAATTTTTTTTCTCAGCCCTTTGTGGTATTGAGGCCCATTTTGGATTATGGTCCGCCTATCAAGGTTACATCATTTAAAACATTGATTATCTCTCTTTATCATGATAATATCTAGAAAATAAACCAATTAACTCACTATTATCAGATGCTCCATCATTCTATGTCTCTTCTTGTTTGTGTTTATTCCATTAAGAGACTCAGTGCTGGGATCAAAAGATCCTGGGAAGACTACCTGCAGTTGATACATTTGCAGCACATCTCCTATACTTAAGACTCAGGGAAGCCAGGCAGTGGTGGCGCATGCCTTTAATCCCAGCACTCGGGAGGCAGAGGCAGGTGGATCTTTGTGAGTTCGAGACCAGCCTGGTCTACAAGAGCTAGTTCAAGGACAGGTTCCAAAGCCACAGAGAAACCCTGTCTCGAAAAAAAAAAAACAAACAAAAAAAAAAAGACTCAGGGAAGTAGCTGAAGAGAGAGAGGGTAGAAAGACTGTGAGGGCCAGAGGAACAAGAAGTCTGCAATAAAGTTGTACCTCCTGGCATTTCTGTCTAAAAAAATCTAAATAATAAAAATAAAAATAAACATGCTAATACAATATTGAAGGTGAAAAATCTCACAGAGTCAAAATTCTAGACAAAATATACGTAACTAGTGTCTGTCAAGAAGAAAGATTGACTTCTTTAAAGGATGAGAACCTAGTAATACAGTGAAAATGGTCAATGAAGAACTTTTATCCACATAAAAATGTATTCATTGGGTTGTTCTTATATATTTTTACAGCTATCTTCATGAATATATACACATATGTGTAGCAATAATAAATGATAATGATAATGATAGACCATCAACTTGAGACAGAGTTGAAGGTTACCAGGAAGGGACATGCTAGTAATTGGAAAGAAGAAAGGGAAGGGGGAATATGATAAAATCATATTTTATTTGAAAAATATTTTTAAAGAGAGTCTTGTTATAGTCTTTGTCTTAATAAAAACTGTACAAACCTTTATGGAGAACTCAAACATTGTAGCAAAATGAAAATTGCCTTCTAACTTCTTTTCTTTTGGTATTCACAAGTGTAAGAGCTGGCATGATAAAGAAAAGAAGAGGAATTCTATGATTCTGTCGAGGAGTACACAGTGTTCTCCTGTAGCAGTTTTCCCATACCTACAGAATAATAGCTAGAGCTTCAGCTTACTAGGAAGCAGAAAAATTTCAATCGAAGTTCCTTTTTTCTCTCTCCGCTCTTCAAACCTACTTTACAACTTTAAAATAAGGCTTTCTAAAGAGCACATTTTGTTCATGTTTGAAATTTCAGATTGTGTGCCTGAATGTCTTCTTTTCCTCTTTCTGATTAATAAACTGCTAGCCATTTTTCATGAGTCATGTAATTCTGTTGAAAACACTAGCGAGCGGTGTCTTTCTTACATTCTGTGATACATTGTGTACGTCAGTGTCAGAGGTCAATGTTCCACATGTTATTTAACATGATAACAACGTACTGTCTGACCTAAGACAAATCTGCAATTATAAATATTCACAAAAGCAAACAATAGGCAAATGGCATTTTTATATGTGAACCAGAAAGAAAGTTCTTGTAAGATGATTCTACTTTCTATTTATTTTCAATAAAGTATCTGCCTGTTGGTCTTTGGATTTCTATTGCTTGGTTTGGAAAGGTTTTGTGTGTGTGTGTGTGTGTGTGTGTGTGTGTGTGTGTGTGTGTTTGATTTGCAGGGGGTACACGAAGTGTAGAATTATGAAAATTGAAAATATGCATTTAAATTATTTGAATTGTATCACATTTAGATACAAAAGATGGGTGCAAAGTTTGAGATTTGTAACTAAGAAAACAGTAGGCTTGTAAGCAGTGTTACCATTATATTATAGTAAACAAGCACATCGAAATATCTCATTTCTGCCTACTTACTCACTGAGCGTTTTCGAGAAATAAAATAACTTATTAGGTGGAAACTTTTATACTTTTGTTTGCCCAAAACACAAAGGTGATGTTTTGAAACATTACCCTTGAAAAATAAATTTATTTTCACCAATCAATATGCTGTGCCCTATTGAAAACTGAAAAAGATGAGTTCCTTATACACAAAGAGAAGTAGTTGTTATCAGAAATAGAATTAAAAGTGGATTTAGACACTGTTGTGTGTTAAGCTGTACACACAAACTTAATATCCACAAATTAAATACATAAGTAAACCCCAGCCGCTAAGAAACTCTAAAGCACCACTCTCTAATGTTACTATTTAATTTTGTGGATGCATTTGCTTTATTATTTACTGGATTAATTCCCATATGTTAAGAATATCTATTGATAGACTGCTATAACCACTTAAAAAAGATACAGGTAATTATTAGAAGCCAGAGATTACTATATGTACTGAATTAAGTTTTAATATTGAACTCGTATACAGGACTTTCCAGGTAAAATTTCACATATCTTAAATGTAGAAACCAACTTTGACACAGTTTTACTATATCATATTTGTGGTGGTTTCAATAGGTATGGTCTGCAGAGATTCATGTATTTGAATCTTGGCATGTAGGGAGTGGCCATATCAGGAGGTATGACCTTGCAGGGTAGGTGTGCTCTTGTTGGAAGAAGTATGTCACTGTAGTGCAGACATTGAGTCTTATATGATGAAGTTTTTCTTAGTGTAACACAATGTCTCTCTGATATTTTAAATGTATTATTATTTAATTCATATTTTTTCATAAAATTTATTACCATTTATTTTTATTGAAGATTGACAGACATTGAAATAGTAATCTATGACCATGTTTTAAACTACTTGAAAATTTGATCTAAACAATGAGAAAAAAATTTTAGATAGAGTGTTATCTTTCCTGTTAAAATAAATGCACAATTACAGTTCACGTAGACATTGGGAAAATATGAGGAAGGGGATCAGAGTGGTTATTCTTAAGATAAATACCCATGCAGTGTTATAGTCTATGGGGTACTAAATGATGTTACATAGGGTAACTGTGTATGGAAGAATGAAATCAGCTTAAATGAAACATAAAACGTGTTCCATATGAAAATTTCGAGTTACAAAGCTTGAATTCTCAAAACTTGTTGAGAAGGGGACTATTTACAGAAGCTATTCTGAAATAAGGCTGGTAAATATATATATATATTTATTTAACTCTCTTCTAACAGTGCACTTTGACTTCACTGGAAAAAATATAATTCTCCTATTAATACTTAATTCAATAGTATAATGATGCCTTTTCTTAATAATTCTTTGAGGAGCTATGGTGCAATTAACACAGTCAAAATCATATATTGAAAAATGTAAGTATTTTTATTATGAACAAGAATTATATGTTTCATATCATAATTAATGACTAAATAATGGGTGTTATAATTATTAAAATAAAGTCTAATGTTTTTTTTTCTTTTAACTTCTTTTTGAGTTATTTATTTATTATGTATACAGTGATCTGTCTGCATGCTTGTTTACATGCCAGAAGAGGGCACCAGATCTCATTATAGATGGCTGTGAGCCACCATGTGGTTGCTGGGAACTGTGAGCCACCATGTGGTTGCTGGGAACTGAACTCAGGACCTCTGGAAGAACAGCCAGTGCTCTTAACCTCTGAGCCATCTCTCCAGCCCCTTCTGAGCCCTCTTTCCAGCCCCTTCTTTTAACTTTTTATCAATTAAGGGGTAATGAAATTATCAAAGGCGAAATGACACTTCAAACTATCTCCCTTTTTAACACACTCTTTTATGTCTCTCCAATCTGAATTTTTCATTCACAAATATAATTTTGCTATATTCTTCTTAATTCATATCAGAACAAAATCTAATATGTTAATAAAGTTTTAGATTAGTAGTGGAGTCAACTTAGGATGTGTTTATTAGTAGTAGAGCCAACTTAGGATGTGTTTCACTGGGCTTACCTCTCCACTTAGTTCACCTGTTCTATTGTTTTCCTTGCAGTTATTTTGAAAGAGCACCTCTATTATTATTTTAATACCTGAAGTCACCACATCTTCTTTGTGAAAGTTCTTGCTCTGAGAATTTTGCATGTATTTTTGCTCCAATCTCTGCTCAGACATTCTTTATCTCATCAAAATTAATGAGATAAGAGGTGGGTCATATGCACACGTCAAAATGAAGATAACTTACATATAAAGACCACAAATACTTTAGTAAGAAGTTGTCTTGACTAAATGACTCTAATTTTCCTCAAAACTTTCTCCTCAGGCTTCCTAATTTTGGAGAAAGAGATTAGGAGTGATCATTAAAACAAAAATGCACAGCCTAATTTAGTTTGTAGGGATAATTAATTGTATGGGCCAAGTAGGTAAATGTCAATGATGTCTCTAGAGAAATGGAAAGCAAAGCTTTTCAGAGACTCTTGTCAGACTATTATTCAGAATAATACCTTTGTCAATGTTAATTGGGAAGAACTGTATTTTTTAGAAACAGGCAATACGTGTTTGTGCTCTTTCAAAGGTTTTAAATAGTGATGTTGTATGTCTTTAGCAAAAATCCTTCGGAGACTTCTAAAATATCACCTGATGGAACAGCTATCAAATCTCTTGCATTCCTTTCATTCCATTAACTCATTAATCCAGCCTAAGTATTTTTTTCTCCAGAAACAAGTATTCAATATTTACTTATTTTTATTTGTCTCATATAGCACAGGCAGGAATTTTTTTTTATACTAGTGTTTCCCCCTGAATGTCCTTGAATCCTCTTTTGTCTCTGGAGCAGTGGGATCATGAGTGTACCAGCAAGCACAGCTGCAATGTGTCAGTCTTAATGACATTTTGCACGTCTGCTAAGGTTCCAGACATGTTCATTTATCTCTCTTGTAATTACAACACATAGTGCACTAAATTGTTGCAAGTTCTTTTGTGTGTCTAGGGCTTGCCATTTAACAAAAATGATTCTTTTTCTCTGTGAAGAAAACGAAAAGAAGCAAAGAAACAACTGAATCTTCTTAGGCTGCAAGATTCCCTCATTTCCGGCATCAACAGATAATTTCTACCTACAGGAACATTGTGATTTCACATTTAAGATGGTAGATGATTATCTCAGAAACAAAAACCAAAAATCAAACAAGCAAACAAACAATAGTAACAAAAGTAAAACCTCAAACCTAATTAAAAAACATATAAATATATATATATAGTATGCATGTATATATATATACATACACTGTTTACACTTAATTATTTATATACAGCAGAAATTTTTCTTAATTTTCTTTTCCTAAAGAAGAAAATAAGAATGTTGCTATGTTGCTACAGGTTAAATTAAGAAGAAAGAAAGAAAATCAAATGGAACAGTAGTCAATGGATTCCACTTGAAATAAAGGAACTGATTAGAGGTTAAATTTATGCTTCTGTTATTAGGCATGGTTCAGGAGGAATCACTCACTGATATTCTCGTGGGAATATAATATATATTCTGTGTTTGCCAGGCTTTTCAAATATTTCATAACAAGATATGAAGTTCAGTATTTGACCACTGATGATGAAGAGTTGTACAGAAAGAGCAGAATTTGAAGGTCCTTTAGGCCTGCAGGAACACTTGACCTGATAAATATCTTCACCTGTCTGATTTTTTCAAAACTTGTGCTTGCTATGCCCAAATCCGTGGGTCCCCACAAAAGCCAACAAAGGAAACCGAGTCCCATATGTAAAAGCAAAGAGCCTTTATTTTAATCAAGTTTGCAAACTCGGTCTCTCTGCATGTCCAACATATTGGAGTATTCAGAGAACCCCGAGCTCAATTAGAATTGCGTTTTTATAGTAGTAAAGGTGGGAGAGAGGCGTCTCTGAGATTCAGGACTCCTGATTGGCTGACATTTGTCTAGGGGTGTCCTGGTGAAGTTCTTCCAGGTTTCTATTTACAGGGCTTGAAATGCCAGGAATTTTCTTTGAATGGTCTGCCCTTTGGTTGGGGTCAGTTAACCTTGGCCTGCCAGGCATTGTCTCCATAAACTACTTAGACTCCTGACTCCAATTAAATTTATCGATGGCCAGAGTCCCAGGTGATAATGGTTGGAAGTAAAGAGACTTCCTTTGGATGACCTGCCCAGACTTAGCTTATCATGGCTGGCTCTCAGAGTGTTCAGTGCTAATACTTTTTAATGAAGTATAATATATAGAAGATAAATTTTCATTAGTTTACTTCAGCTGCTGTTGTACAAAAACCATAATTATGGCTTAAAAGAAGAAAATTGTCATTCTTATTTATATCACAACTTAATACTATTGAGAAAGTTCACATGAAAGCTCTCTGATTGCTCACCCAGGAATGCTTATCCATCCATCTTGACAGTAGCACATTAAAGGAATGCCTGAGAATAGAATAGGGTGTTTTATAGCTCATATCTGAAAGTGGTTGGCATCAGTCATAATCACACTACAGGGAACTGAGCCGGGTTACAAGGCCTGACATAAATGAAGTTGTTGCAGTCTAGGGGTCTTCATCATGTGCATTTTCTCTGCCAGTTAAAGAATTAAAAGCAGGAAAAAAAATCTCAAGCCCGGACAGGTACCAGCAGAGAAATCTCAAACATAGCAAACAGAAAGCAGGCAGAATCAACAGCTGAAAGGCTTTTGGTGTGGGAGAGAAAAGACACATTCAGTAGGTACAGAGAGGAAAATGAACCTCCTCTGCAAAACACAGAGGGAACTTGGGAAGCAAAAATTCAGGTCTCCTCTGCAAAGCTTGGGTTTTAAAGTTTTTAAAAAATATTCCTAATTTAGGATTGGTAGGTGATTGGTGCACAACCATGGTGGAAAGCCCAGCTGTTGAGTAAACCTGTTCTGATGGCCTTCATCTGCTTGATCTGGTCCATCAAACAGGGCTCTTACTGTTAGGACAAAAACAAATAGCCCATGAGGTCTTTGTTTTAACTACCTTGATTCTATCTCCATTCAAGAATGGAGGAAGACGTCATTGATCTTAGAATTATTCTATTTCATTGCCTAACCACAGGCCTCTCTGTCTTTCTTCTTAGCAGGGGACTCTTTACTACTCCGCAGAGAGATGTTCCTACTGTATGCTTGGGAAAAAACAAAAAGTCTGAATGAGTAATTTAGCTATGATTTTACAAGGGAAGATACATGGGCCATGTTATCTTGATTATATTCATAAGCATATCCAAAATACTTTACTACAAAAAGAAAAATTTTACATTTCATATAGTACATGTGAGTATAAGATACTGAACTGAAGAATATGAACGAGAGCAAAATTAGAAAACTCCGTGATAGTAAAATATATTTTTTATTTGTTTAAAATAGTAACTTTGAGAGTCACAGAGGGATTCTCAACATATTGACTATTGAAGTAAGGAAATGCTCTATTTTTATTTTATTTACTTCTCTCTTACTATGCTGACATTCTAAAGAAATTACCTTCTAAACAGTGAAAAACAGTGTAATAACAAAATCTGGATGGTGAAATATTGACTATTTTCTAGTTGAAAGCAATGAGTTAAAACTTGTGAATTCAGAACATATGCCTAAATGATGAATAGCACACCCCTGTAACCAGTTTGTGTGGGTTCAGTGACATTTCTACAATTTTTCATCTCTATAAGACAAGATCCTAGCAGGAAATGGAATGAGAAAAACACTGAAGTTTGAATAGTATATTAGAAAACAGTCTCAATGATTACTATCCTACAAAAGCAGAGATAATATCTCTGAAAGAATAATTGAATGACAAACTGCTTTAGGAATTAAAGTTCCTGTCATTCCGTAAATATTTGCATACCTTTCTTTCATAGCATTATGTTTTGGTTTTCTTTCCATTTATGTAGATGTCCACATATTCCAATACATTATCAGATTTTCTAACAAAAAAATCTCCCTCCTAAGAGGAGTTCAGCCTATTCATGAGTTACTGAAAATATATGTATGTATGTATGTATGTATGTATGTATGTATGTATCATCTCTGTACTTCTTAATTTTAGCTTCTTCTTTGTGGTACAACTGCACTGCATGTATGGATATTCTTCTCACTGCATGGGAACCTGGAAAATGTGAAAATTTTACATGACCTTTGGTCAATCAACAGTCTTATCAAAAGATCTCCTTTTTCATGATAGTAAATACACAGACGGAACAGGTGACAGTGGCTTATTGCATGATTGACAGTTACAAGAAACTAACACCAAGGCTCTGGAATCTGAAAGAAGTAATGAACTCTGCAAGGCAAGGTAAATGGCATTAAGATTTTGAGCATTAATGAGGGTTTTAGTTGACTTGGTTCCTCTTTCCTTGTTCTGCTCCTTTGCTTCTGTGTTCTTTGCTGAATTTTTGTGAAAAGCAATAGGAAAGCAATGCACTGATGCTGGTGCATGAATTATCTTCATCCATGGAAGACAGTTTATGCAGGTCGAGAACCATATTTGAAAACTGAACGCATTATTGTTTCTATTCCTAAAGATTTCATGTTTTGTCTTCAAAATACTGTTTTTAAATCACCAATTTCGTACTATTGATTATGTATGAGATATACCAGATAAGAAGATCTGATCTGACATTCTTCTGCAATAAATCTCATTCATATTCTTGGTAAGAATGAGCTATCTCTATGTAGTTTGTATTTATTAATTCTGAATTACAGTCATAGTCAACAGAATAAGACTTCATTGTGAATACCATAAAACACACAGCCTGCATATATTCTCCTGGCAGAATGTTGAGAAAACATGTGAATTGGTTTTGAGGAATAAAATACAGTAAAGTAAGCGGCATGCTAATCTTTTGATAAGGTAATAATATTTAGGGTTCAATAATATAAAACTGCATTGAGGAAAACTTTATTTGCTTTATACGATGCCATTTGTACGGAGGAGCCCTTGAGAGGAGAGCACGACCAGGACCCTTGGGTTGTTTCTTAGAGCAACAGGGTCCTCCTGCATATAGCAGACAAAAATATGCTCCTGCTATTTTCAGGGAACAAGTTCTCCCAACTACCCAAATGGTACTGGAGTCAGCTTCATTCCAGGAAATCTTCCAGATAAGAATGAGTGCTGTATGCTATCTAGACTGCAGCCTTGTGAGGCTCTCTCACTAATCTAATTACTCTCAAACCACAACAGCGAAGCCAGCTAAGTTACATCTAGGCTTCTGTTTCACAGGGGTTATTCAGTGACATATGTGAGCTGCATGAGCTCCTCAGGGTCCCATGATATGCAAAAGAGCATAGGGAAAGATACTGTAACTGTCTTTAGTACTATTTAATATCTATTTTATATAAAATGTGGATCTGCTGTTTAATAACCTCTTATGTATATTTTGAGAAAAAAAAACAACACTTTGTGATTTAAGAAATAATATGTTCCATAGTTTTGAAAATAAGTTCTCTGAAGGACACTACTAAATGGATATGTCAGACAGCATAGTGCACATTGATGGGGATTCATGAAAAGGAATGATTCCCTATCAACCATGAAAGAAAGATTTAAGATCTTTGAGTTTATTACTTACTTATCACATAGGACTATATACATTGTTCTGCAGAGATTTTACTCATGTATACCAAAACGCATTTACTTTATCTGTTTGTAATGCAATAATCAGACTCCATTGTTTAATAATTTAATGCTGTATATTCTATAAAAATTCAGATTTGTTTTCCACTTAGATATCTTTGAGCAAATGTGTATATTTTTTTTCAGAAGAATGGAATGGTTTCTCTGCTAATGGAGTTGTATCAGAGTGAGTTCTCTACTATCTTTCTAAGCTTGGCTGCTGTTGTGATAGTCAGCATTGGCTCTAATCTCATTGTGAATGTCAAAGACCAAGCATGACAGCCACAGACAAGATAGGCTTTGGTGAATGACAGAGTAATCAGTCTGGAAACAAACTGGCTTATCCAGAAAGGCCCAGAAGTCACTATCGGCTTGTTCACATGTTGCCTCTTTTCTCCCTTAATGACACCTAGACCATTTAACATTGTGCATTCATGTCAAAGATTTCCTGAATCCCATGTTATTCTAATATGCTAAACCAAGTTGGAAAATGAATGTTGTATATGTCAGTAATGTCAACATATAAAATTCAAATATCTTAGGG
>JAQHUG010000568.1:383340-395979 GCA_028555095.1 Dicrostonyx torquatus | reverse complement strand
AATAAAAAAAAGAAACTGCTCACTAACCAGCAAATGGGAAATAAAACTAATCTTATCTGATGTGGTGGATTTTAGTGTAGTAGTTGCACTTATTCCTTGTCTCTAAAAATCAAATTGATAAACATAAATTATATGTTTAAGAGGAAGGGTAAATATCCATCAGTAATAATTATCTAACCTAAAAATACTTCTTGAATAATACTCAGAAGTGCATTTATTCTTCAGTTTTTAACTTTTCAAGAAAGGTGATGGAAGAAAAATACTTTGAAGTCCTTATGCATGTAGAACCCTTGTGTATAATATATTCTTACTACATTCCTGAATTTTTAAAATCTCTTTTTATTAAAACGAATTTGACAGAGATTGTTTTTTAATCATTTTCCTTCAGGGAGTATCTTCAGTGTGTCTTGTTTGGGAATAAAGTAAAGATAAATCTATTTCCCCGGTACTAATGCATCATGCTTTTGCATTATATTTAATAGAATGACATAAATAAAGTATATATTGAAGCTCTCATAAAGAGTCAGTGGAGCCTTACTGCCTTTTCTTTGTAAGAATATAAGTATTTTAAGAGCCTAATTATTATGGTTATTGAAAAGAATGTAAAACATTAGCTAATATGTCACATCTGTCCTGCAAAACAAATTATAAAGGAGTTCACGATAATGTCTTGCCAGCAATTAGTTTATTTCTAAAAAAATAAATTTCAAAATGCTTTCTTAGATAAAACTGCTATTACTACAGTTGGTTTAAAGACTTCTAAATAGGATCTCATATCTTTAATCAAATGCTTATTAGTATTATTTTCCCCTCAGTTATTTTTTATTTAGTCGTATGTGTAGTATTCTTTTGCCTAAGAAAGATTTGCATTTTTGTTTGATAGGCATTCTCTACAGTAATTAGATTGCTATCTTATCATTATGAATTATGCTATTTAGTAATGAATCACGATTTAGAAAATTAATCAATATTTAAAGAATGAATCAAATATTTGTAACAAATGCAAATATTTCCATCATAATGTCACAAATTTCTTAAGAAAATGTTGTTTCCTATAGGTAATTAAAATACCAAAATACGATTGTACATCTTTTGGAGTACCATAGTGGTCAGAGAGAACTAGTCCCTTAAGAAAGGTTGTAAAAATGAAATTTTGAATAGTTTTCTAAAAAAAATTGACATACTGTAAAAACTGTGCCTATATTGTTTATCAGAAACATTTAGAGAATATTCGTTACAAAGAACCTTTGAAACCAAAATTGCATGGTTTCAAGGTTCATGTGTTTTAAGTGAACTTGCTGAACTACAGAATGACAAGGATTCACTTAGAAAGTCAAGCTACTTCAGAAGGATGTTTAGGAGACAGGCATTCTGAATAACTTTCCTGGCATGGGCTTACACAGGACAAATTATCTTTATGGTCAAGAAGTAGCAGACCATGATTGAAGTTCATATTGATGTCAAGGCAAATGAAGGTTATTTGCTCCTTTTTGTCTGTGTTTCTGGAACAGAAGACAACAGCCAGATATGCCGAACATCCTATGTGCAGCACAAATAGGTCTATAAGATCCAGATCAAGGTTTAAGAAATCATGACCCAAGATGTGAAGACAAGCAACTCAGAGGAAGTGGAAAGGACATTAAAAAGGTTTGGTTTATCCTCTCCACAATTTCTTCTTTAGAAAAGTAAAAATGTGCCAAGCAGTGGTATATCTCACCACTTGGATGGAAGTGGCAGGCAGATCTCTATGAGTTCAAGGCCAGCCTGATCTACAAGAGCTAGTTCCAGGACAGCTAGAGCTGTTACACTGAAAAACTGTCAAAAAAAATCCTAAATCAACAAACAACAAAATATACCCCCAAAAAAAAAAAAAAAAAGAAAGAAAGGAAGAAAGGAATGAAGAAAAGAAAAGTAAAAATGCTGAATAAATCCAAGTTTGGATTGGGAAAACTCTTGAAGCTCCATGGTGAAGGTGGTAGTTTTGGAAAAACTACTAGTGATGACAGATGCTAGAGTTCAAAAAACAGATGTATATGACCCACCATCCAAGACTCAGTGTAAATCCCATACTTTAATGTTGACAAACAAAAAGTTATATTCATGGGGAAAACAAAAATAAAAAGCAACATGCCAATGGACAACAATTTTTGACACAGAGTCTTACTTTTATGTATTCTTGCCTGTCCTGGTGTTCTTTGGCTGGCCTTGAACTCACAGAGATCCACCTGCCTCTGCCTCCCCATGTAGGTACGGATATGAGAATGACAAGATGAATATGAGGACACCAAATCATATATGCATAGATCATTGCACCAAGAGAAAAGCAACATATTTTATAGCCTAATTTTAAAGTACAGGGAGGAGTGCACAGAGAACTCATAGTAGTAGCTATTAAAATACATATACCCTTTCATGATCAGCAGTTGAACTTGACACTTGGCACATTGGAGACCTCCATAAATAGCTTTAAGTTATACATTTATCTACACTTATCAATGATTGACTCTAGTGAAAAAAAAAACAACTGTTCAAAGAAAGAAAGTATAAAAACATGTATACAAAATAGCAAGCTTGTATTTATAATCTATAAGAAGTAATTTCTTATGGCAACATAAACCAAAATAGATGAGAAAAATATCTTAGGTAGAATATTTCCAACAAAAAACAAATTTCATCTCTGTTTTATCATTGCTTTTAGAAGAGAGGGTCACTTCATGACTTTTGTGCCTGTGACATATTGATCCTAGGCAAAATGGCATGGACCATTTCCTTTTATTTACACACTTATTTATCTACTTTTATGATTCTGGAGTTCCAATGGTGAACTGAATGATGATTTTCAGTGTTAGTATAGAGACTTTACCATTTCTCTTGGAATCTCGGAATAGGTCACAAATGGTTATTCATTTCTTAGAAATGGGATAATCCTCAAAAAGGTTGTCAAAGCAAGATTGTTAACTTCTATCATACAACATTTTCTCTTTCTCACTTTTTTTCTGGTGCCATCGCATATTAATGACAATAAATGTATAGATTTTATCTTTTCAATTGTGATGAATGTGTCACCTTTCCTTCCTTGCTGTATAAAGGTTGACTACAATTGCCATTATGGAATAGTTCCTTCCATTTTCTTCTTCCGTTAGGTACAAAATGAAGTGTTAAAAATTAGCCCCACTTATTCCTCAATATACTAAAGATAAATTCTGTTTTAAGAATTAAAACATTTTATATTCATTCATTCAATCAATCAGTTAGTTTTACATTCCAAGGAATATAAATTATCATGTTCTTTCACAAATTGCTTTTGTTCCTTTTGTAGAGTGCTGAAATTAGTCGATTATTCATCTATGAGATTGCAGGGCCTTCTTACTTTACCCTTTTGCTTTTGAGTTGTTTCTTTTTTCTCTTATTCTCTTTAGTCACTGTTAGACAATTTTTAATTTTGTTTTAATCTTCTTCAATTCAGGAAGATGACTACAATACAGTAAGTGCCCCGTTTATCCTTATTGATTGATAAAGTCAATGTGACATTGGTTTAGAACACAGATACAACAGTCCTAACATGGACAACCAAAGATGCAAGTATAAATTAAAAATCTTACAGGAATTCTTCATAAGATTTCAAAGAACTTCATACCATAGGAGTTTCTTTTGGAACCAGAAATGTTATTCTGATTTGAATAAGGAGGGAGATTCAGAATGTTTCATATACTCTTAACTGAATCACATAAAATTAAGCATCCATGGTCTAAATAAATCACTCATACAAGCTGGAATTTATCAAGTAACCCTCACCGTTCCTTAGGGAAACTTCCTTGAATTCTAAAATAAAACCTGTGAGATTTATCAAAAAGGCCCTGATAATTATGATTCCAGAAGATGCCTAAATAAAAAAATTCCTAGTATACTTACCCAAGGGTTGTAACGTTGAATTATAAATGCATAGGGATAATGATTTGTGCACTCTTTCACATATGCATTTATCTGTCCATGTGTTATTCATACAAATATTTATTAAAATGTCACCCCATCTGGTCTTCTTCCTGAATTGGTTTTATAGTAAATTTATTAATGTAGTGGTTGAAGTATTAATGTGATAGTATAGAGGATATTTAAGAGACAATCCTACATTTAATATTTTAGAATTTAGTTAGCCTTGACAAAAAGTTAAGGAGTGAAGACTTAGGACTGAAACAATCTTTTATACAAGTATATTTACTCAGTCACTGAATGTATATTGCCTTCTGATAGTAAGGTTTTCACTTCAAACTTTAAACTTACTTGAAGATTAGGTAATTCTCTTTTCCACAATGAGTTTAGATCATGGGGAAAAGATATAGGAGAGGTTATTTGAGTCAGAATGAAGTTAATTTTCAAGGATTTTTCATACAAAATCTTAGACAATGTGGACTAATTACTTGGGAAAGCAAAGATTATTATAAGCCTTACCAATATGTAAACATTTTGGAAATCTGAACTTAAATATTTTAGTAATAGATTCATCAAAACTTGCAAACACAGAAATACAGTGGCTTGTGTTCTAATAGAAGAAATTATCCTTATTGTAAGACATGTAAAAATAGTCAAGCATTATATTTTTTCTGTTGTATATAAATCTCTCTAGCTTTGCTAGAAATATATTCATTATTGATTCTGTTGGTGTCTACATGGAATAAAATTCTTCTTCCCTCGCCTTCTCAAAAGTAGTCTTAATTTCCTTTCCAAATCAACTAATATTCTAGCAGAAAAAAGTATTCCAAAGTGGAAAAATCATATAACCTAAGAGTAGAAATTTTCTTCTTAAGACACAAATGGCATATTAAAGAGCCATCGTCTCATCTTTTTAAAGATACTTTTAAACTTGATTGGTTTAAAGTTAGTATGCAAATTAAAGAGTTTTCTCATGGCCTTTTCACCCACATATGCATCCATGCTTCGTTACTTTTAATGTCTCTTCACTGTCTCCCATGGTCACTTCTTACATATCCTCTACCTCCTCCAAAATCAACGATTATCTGCATTATAACACATATGTTCTATTATATTCTCTTATATAGAAATCCTGTCTTCCTTAAGATATCTTCTTTCCCTTTCAATGTCTCTTATCTTCTCTAATGTCCTATAGTTACACACATACACATACACAGAGACGCCCATGCACACGTGCATCTACAAGTAGACACACATATAAGTTAAAATCTAAAATCCACATATACTAAGAACACAAGTTATGCATTAATATCAGATCAGTGTACTAAATAGATAATTTAAAATATTTCACTTAAAAATAAAGACATATTGCACTAATTATAAATCCAACATTGGCTGGAATGAAACACCCCCAAAACTGTGACATACAACAACAAATTTGCTTCGGGATTTTTTTTAATTTTCCATGGTTTCTTTTCTCAAGTATAAAACAAGACATGAAGTTGACTGTTTGTTGCCATATTTGCTACGTGCACTGTAAAGAAAACTTCTTTCTTTTTTGAATGATGTTCTTCAAATAGACTTCAATAAAATAATGTACTGTGTGATTTCTTTCACCTGTCAATTCTGAGTAATAACCACTGTAGATTTTCAGAATAAATGTGATAAAATCAGATACATTGTTATTCAGCGTTTTAATTGCATATTATAGAATCAGAAGAAATATAAAAACTATTATTTTCTGTATCTTAATATCTATTAAGCTATTATTTTGGTTCAGAAAATGAGTTCCATTTATAAAATATCGGAGAAACCTATATGAATGAAATTGAACTGACATCTATGTCTAGTGTGGAAAGTGGATGATGAACTATGATTTTTCCATTGCTATAAATATAATAAGGATAAATATAAAGGGAAATACTGTTGCATTTATGCTATTTCATTCTCTCAAATCAAGTAAGTCATAGAGACTTTTCCCATGAGAACATTTTCAGAAGACCTAGTATAAAAATTATTTAGTTTGTCCATTTTCTGTTATTGGTATTAGATGAGGTGTTTGTTTTGTTTATAACAAATAAAATCTCATTATGTTGTCCTAGGTGGTCTGGAGCTAACTATGTAGAACAATTCAGTTTTAGTATCACAGAGAACTTCAATTGCCTGCTACTGTTTCACAAGAGGTTGAATTAAAAGTATGTGCTACTTAGCATGCTTTCCAAAAAGGTTTTTTTGTTTTTGTTTGCATCAATAAACTAAGTATAGCATTCTTAGTTACATTACACTATTACAAATGTGAAACTTTCTAGGCAGTCCATAGTTTTGGAACAAATATCAGTTCTCTGACTGTAGAGTCGTTCTGATAATTGCTAATTACAACATGATTCTGTCATAAACCAACACTTTGTATTCATTTCTGAATGTCAGTTATAAAGAAACACTGAGCTAGATGAGCAATTTACTGAGATTTGACTGTATTTGTATACTTCAAAATTGTGTCAGTTAGAAGGATGACACTCATTATATTTATAACAATGGAAGGTCACAGCTCATCATTCACTCTCCATGCTAGACTTAGATGTTAAACACAAAGCATGCTGTTATTTCAAAGAATTTAAACAATTCTTTATTTTATTTTTTGTGATTTTAATGTAATTATATTTTTCTCCCTTCTCTATCATTTCCACAAATGCTTTCAATATTTCTGCATTTACTCTTTTAAATAAATGCCTTCTTTTCTCATGAAAATTTCATATTTAAGGAAAGCTAGCATGTGAGGTTTTCCATACAGACTCATTTAATCATGAGTATATTCTCACTTGCCTTCTCCAACTTGACTTGCTGTCCTTTATCAGGAACCACCAAAGCATCTTTTCTTTTCATTTTGATTTTTTTTCCTTCATTCATTAGTGATTCCAGAACATATTGTTATTAACATAGTTGTGTTTTTAGTTTTTCTATAGTTATTAGCGCTAGTTTCATATCATTGTAATTAGTAAAATATTTGATCTAATTTCAATCCACATAACAGTTTGAAGACTTCTTTTGTGCCCTATTGTATAATCTGTCCTTGAGAATGACGTATGTGTGCTTTAAAGGAATATACAACAACATTGGGCGCCGGTCAGTCCCAAGACTTTCTGCAAGTCCCTAATAGAAAGAAAGACAAAGAAAATTTAGTTTTGTGTATTTTTGCATGAGTGGATTTTGCAAGGTTGTTCTAGTACTAGAACAAGTGCTTCCTATGTAAAACCCCAGTGGCACAGACAATACAAACAACAATTAATAAATGGGACCTCCTGAAACTGAGAAGCTTCTGTAAAGCAAAGGACACAGTCAGTAAGACAAAAAGGCATCTTACTGAATGGGAGAAGATCTTCACTGACCCCACATCAGACAAAGGCCTGATCTCCAAGATATACAAAGAACTCAAGAAACTGGACATAAAAATTCTAAACTGCCCAATTAAAAAATGGGGTAATGATCTGAACAGAGAATTCTCAACAGAAGAAGTTCGAATGGCCAAAAGATACTTAAGATTTGTTTATTTTTATGTATTCAGTGTTCTGCCTGCATGTATCCTTGCAGGCCAGAAGAGGGCACCAAAACTTATTACAGATGGTTGTGAGCACATGTGGTTGCTGGGAATTGAACTCAGGACCTATGGAAGAGCAGGCAAAGCTCTTAACCACTGAGCCATATCTCCAGCCCAAATAAACAGTTCTTTAGTGCATTTCATGCTTACCTGAAAAACAACATAGACAGAATTAATGTAAGGTGTGTTGAGTTCTGGTTTTAGGGATACATATGTAAATACGTGTGTAAGTGTCACACATACATATAGATGTGTAACATATATTGCCAAATATTTATTTTACACACATATATTTAATATATTACATATAATATATATATAGAGAAAGAGAAGAGAGAGAAGGAATGAAAAGATGACAGAGAATAAATAAGTGGTTATACTCCTAGATGTTAGAAAATATGGTATGTTTTAAGGAAATGAGGTGTCAGATAATAAAGATATGAAGAAGTTTAAATACATTTTACAAAGTGAATTAACCCATCAAAGGCATTATTCAGTATAATTTCAACAAGATGACATTCTGCATAAGGCAAGACCATGGAGGCAGTAAAAAAAATAAAAAGAAAATAATTGATTGATTAGGACTGGGGACAGAAAGGGAGGAAAAGGCAGAGAGCAGAGAGGTTTTGAAAAGAAAAATTCCTTTTTGCTATACTGTAATGGTAAATATATATTACATTTTTTTGAAATCCATAGACTATTAAGTACTTGGACTGAATTCATGTGATCTATGACTTTGAGTTCATAATTAACTGTCAATGTAGGTTCATCAATTCTAATAAATGTGGTGCCCTGGTAGAGTATGTTGACAAAATTGAGTCTGTGCTAAATAGGAACATGGGCTGTGTGAGGAAAACATCTTCTGTCTTTGCAATTTTACAATGAAGCAAGCTGTTCTAAATATAAGATGTATTTAAACAATTATATACTACACATACAAAGAATGCATTCAGTTACAAAGAAAGTTGAAGAAGTCAGTGACCCTGTTCTGTATTGTAGGAGAGACCTTGTCAAGGCAAACTTTTATGAGTGTCTAGCAACAATCAGCAACATTAGAGCCATATTTTACACAGCAGCATGAAAAAGATATAGAGACAGAATGAAGAATTCGCCAGAGTAGAAAAGGAGGCAACAGCTTTCCCCAAATAAAAGACAGTGGGCTTACTGCAAAAATTTAGTTAAATAGAAGAGAACAGAATGCAGAATTGCACATCTGTAAGAGTTAACAGAACAAAGGAAATTGAGTTAAAGAAGATAAGTTGCTTTCTACTTTGAATAATTTTAGAAAGAGTATAGTTTTTGCAATTGATGTGACATGATTTGATAGAAGAAAGTCACTGTTCCACTGATATTAGCATGAGACATGAATGACAGGGCACAATCATGCTGAGGATCAAAGAGATGAAAAGCAAAAGAACCATCGGCAGTACAGGGTAAAATGTTTCATTTAGTGACACCCGGCTCTGCATTTTATCCATCCTCTTATGTAGAGTGATTTATCCATCTCTGCTCTCTATATTCACACTGCTCCTTTATCTTGTTGTAACTTTCTTACTGCCACATAGACAGCGGCATACAATTCAATAAAATTCTCGTGTTTCAGTGCAGACAGAGAGATCCTTTAAAGTTGTGATTTCCTCTATGTCCTTTACCTGAACAGTTACATGCAGTTTTCTGCGTGCACTTAAAATAAAATACACACATCTTACCTTGACCGAAAATTTAATCGAGAAATGGCTCCAATCAGTTATGGAATCGTGACTCACTCACTGATTATGCTCCATTTATAAACTCCAGCAATTCATTCTTTCTGGTCCTTGAAATGACAAGTTCATCTCTATCTTGCTTCCTTCCTTCATATTCACAGCCATGCTATCTTGTGCATCTTTCTTTCACATCTTCACATGGTTGTTGGCATGAATTTAGTTGTGTCACTTAGATGGCATTTGCTCATTTTAGTAGAAATATTTTGACTTTACATAACTATTCCTACACTTTATGTAGAACAAGTAGTCAGAAGAAAATAAAACCAAATAGGACATTGAATTAAGAGAAAAATAAGTATTCTAGAAAAGGCCCTTGAATCACAGTGGGAACTAAAGAATGAAAGAAGTCATAGGATTTGTATGAGAGAGAAAAATCAAGAGTCTATCTAACTAATCAACTGCGCAAAGAACAAGCAAAAACAGTTCGAATGAGAATTTTAGTATTTGTTCATGCTTCTGCCAGAGTGCTGACAGCAAACATCCAGACATGTGTGATTTCTTGTTGTACTAGTTACCTTTATTATTATTATATTACCATTATTATTATTATTTTCAACTTGACTCAGGTTGAATCATTTGGGAATTCTAGGAAGAGGGGACCTCAAATGAAAAAAAAAATAATATCTGCATCAGACTGCATCAGGAAATTTGTGGGATATTTGCTTGAGTAATAGTTGATGCAAAGATTTCGCCCACTTTGGTCACTGACTCCCCTGGGAGCTGTTTGGGGTTGTATAAAAAAGCAGGTTGCTTGAGACATGGAGATCAAGCCATGAGGAAGCGTTCCTCCATTTCCTATGCTCAGTCCCTGCCCCCAGATGCCTGCTGTGCTAGAGCAGTACCTTAGCTTTGTTTAGTGGAGGGCTGTGATCAGAACTTGTAACCACATAATATCCTTCCTCCCCTTGTTGCTTTGAATATGGTCTTTATTATAGAAACAGAAAGCAAACTAGAAAATACACCTAAGCCAGAAATGCTGCAGATGCAGATATAACCCTATCCAAAAGCAGAAGAGTACTACAGACACTTCTCTTTCAGTCTTGATACATAAGTCAAACAATGTGAAATGGTATGACCTAATTTCAGTGTTTTGCTTTGGACAGGTTGCCTGTCATTTGTCTTAGAAACACTGCAATGTTTGATATCCAACTTCTTATCATCTTAGTCAGGAGCACCTCACTCCCCATATTTGAAAGGATTGGCCACAAACATACAGACATCACAAAGAATGTTGACAGAAGAAGGAGCCTAAAAGATACAAGAGCACTAATATAAATGATATATCAGCGGAGATAGAAAGGAAAACATACATTCTTAATTTGGGAAATTCAAAGGATCAATGGTATTGCAACATTTTTAAATGGTTGTTTGCAGTTTGATTTCTTTCTCTTTTTAGTCTCTTGCTTTTAACATTTCTTTTATTTTTGATGTTACAATCTAATTATATCATTCTCACTTCCTTTAGCTTATTCCAATCCCTCCCATAGATCCCTCTCTGTCTAATTTATAGCCTCTTTATTCATTGATCATTACATGAAAAATATATAAATGTATATATATATATATATATGTGAATATATATATATATATTCCTAAATAGGCTTTGCTCAGTATGAATAATGCTACCTATATGTGTTTTCAAGGACGATGAGCAATGACAACAAATAAGCATACTTATGTGGACAGGATAAAGTCCATGAGCCTCAGTAGTATACAAAGAACTACATGCAATTAATAACTGTTGAAAATGGGAGGAATTATCTTTCTCTGGTGAGAGCATATCTGTTGGTTATTCAATAACAAATTGTCTGTACTCTTTCTGTCCTTTATAAAAAGTTTGTAGAAATATTTTGGCTATGTAATAAATCTTTTGACCTATAGAAAAGAGTTAAAAGATATATAAGTCAATAATTAGGCTAACAGCAATAATATTTGAAGAGAAAAACTAAATAGTAAAGATACAAAAAGATAAACACACACCCAACTGAGTTAGCCAGGATAATTAGGGCTTTACAGAATATGGTTTATACTTAAGACATTATTATTACCATTAATAAATAAATTTATAATATTTTGCAGAAAAATTAATTAGAATATTGCAAAAAGGTCTGATACAAGATAGAGACACTTATAGTATTTGATTATTTTTAGAGTAACCAGAGAAAGTTGGATAATGTTGAATGACTCTTTTTGTCTGTGCGGAATGTGAGGCACACTGATTTGGGATTTCCCTCTGTATGTTGTGATTACCATTAATAAATAAAGAAACTGCTTTGGATCTATAGCAGGGCAGAACAGACCTAGGCAGGGAAAACTAAAATGAATGCTGGGAAAAAGAAGGGCAGAATCAGAGAAATGCCATGTCGCCCTGCCATAGACAGATGCTGGAACTTTACCCAGTCAGCCACAGCTATGTGGCCATACACAGATTAATAGAAATGGGTTAAATTAACATGTAATACTTAGGCAATAAAAAGATAGAACTAATGGGTGAAGCAGTGATTTAGTTAATACAGTTTCTGTGTGGTGATTTCAGGATTAAGCTGGGAACTAACTAGCAGCCTCCTTACAACAAATAGGCACTCATCGTGGTAGACTAAACCCATGTAAAACCTGAGAAAGCTTAAAACAGAATCCTAGACACCACAGAACAGAGTTAAGCATGGTTTAGTAGTGGCATTTTCATGGATGTGCTTAATGACTCGACATAGACCTGCTGCATTGAAACTGGAGTGGTGTGTGAGGCTCAGAGGCAGTGACCAGACCTCCTCTGCCATGTTGAACTAGGCAGTACACACAGGCAGGCCTTATATACACTAGTAATGGTGCAACTTAAGTTTTTATGAAGCCCTTAGCATTTTAAGAAACAGTCTGATCAGAAAACAATTACAGATACACAATAGAACAGATTCAGACATAAAAGACCTCTAAATGGGTCACAGTTTTGCATAAATATATGTAGTCTTTGGAGAGAGCAGAAAAAGAGTATAGAGAGTTGGAAAAGAAGTAAATGGTTTAAAAAATAAAGTCTTTAAAGAGACAGAGTAATTGACTACAAATAATAAGCCACATAAAGATGGAAATTTCCCAGAGAGTGTGAATGATGTATAATACTGTATTTTCTTTGAATTTTTTGACTGGGAGAGAGCTAAGTACAAAAAGTCATTTCATTGTATTGACTGCTAAGCTAAATGAGCATGTGTATTATAAAAGTATCTTGATTTCAGAAGTTGGGT
Organism: Dicrostonyx torquatus; assembly: GCA_028555095.1. NCBI lineage: Eukaryota > Metazoa > Chordata > Mammalia > Rodentia > Cricetidae > Dicrostonyx > Dicrostonyx torquatus. The sequence continues at coordinate 383,452 of JAQHUG010000568.1, read as the reverse complement.
CTATGGTTATATTGCTTTGGAAAAGAAATTCATTATTTGCTTCCATAGAGGATGAAAACCTATGGATTGATTACAGATTAATATGGTTTGATGGACCAAGACCCCTGAAAGG
>JAQHUG010000568.1:319558-342798 GCA_028555095.1 Dicrostonyx torquatus | reverse complement strand
CTATTACCTTATTTTGTATTAGTAATTTGAATTTGTGGAACACAATATTCATCTTTCAGCTCTCATGACAAATATCTCAAAGTTTAGCATGCTTGTTTCACTTCTCCTGCCAAAGCAAATCTATAGCTCGAATCAGTTAATCAATTACAAACACATGGATTACACTTACTTAAAAATGCCGTGACATTAATTAAAGAACAGATAAATGTTTTATTTCTAAAAATATGTTTCAGATATTTAGCTGATTGGGAAGCCTATAGTGATCTGTACTTAAAATGTACAGATCAACTTAGATTTTTGCATTACATAATATTACTTCATAGTACATTGCTTACAAATGAATGGGGTATAATATAATCAAATGAGGGTTTAGTTTGTAGAGTAAGGTGATCTGATCAGGCTGTACTTATTAGTACTTCAGCTAAAGATAATGTGTTTGTTGTTGTTAAATTTTGGGGGGGTTGGAGCTGATAAAAGAAGAAAAGTCATACAGAAGCTCAGGCAGCAAAAATGAAGAAGGAAACTTCATTTAGTTTTTTGATGTGGGCAAAAGGCTACAAACAGACAAGTCATTTGAGCTGACTTCAGATATTTGGGATGCTTGTCCTTAGCTGTTGTATTCCTGGGATGGGGAATCCAGTAGGAGACATGAAAGCTGGTAGTGTCATGGTATTTACTGGAAGGATTACATAAAGGGTAGCTTCTTCCTGAGAGTGGTTTACTCCCTCCAGCAACAGCTAAACGTCATCTTAGATTAAATTTGCTGTTCCTGCATCTCTGCTTGGTTTCTCCTATCAAGATATCTAGACTAGAGTTGTCGCTCAATTTCTTTGATGTACTAAAATGGACTGAAGACCACAGGCTTATTACTATCCCAAATAACACATTGGAATTGTTGAGGCATCCAGTTTCATATTCTAAATAGCTTCCAGGTTGTTAGCGTCTGTCATGCAGACAAACCCATTGGCCTACAGTTCATATTGTGTAAGAGAATCCTACATAGCCGGGCGGTGGTGGCGCACGCCTTTAATCCCAGCACTCGGGAGGCAGAGGCAGGCGGATCTCTGTGGGTTCGAGACCAGCCTGGTCTACAAGAGCTAGTTCCAGGATTGGCTCCAAAGCTACAGAGAAACCCTGTCTCGAAAAATAAAAAAAAAAATAAAATAAAAAATAAAAATAAATAAAATAAAAAAAGAGAATCCAACATATACGCTTTTCATGTATATGTAATTATTTTGTTCTTTTCCCTTAGTCCTGACTATAGTAACCTAGGGAGACAATTATTGTCTAATAACATGATGGTCATCCAACGTACTTCCAAATTTTCTCTAAACTTTGCTGAACTTCAGACATGTCTGATTCTGTTTCTAGGCTCTTGCCTTTACCTTCTTGAGACTATTTAAACAAACACCTATAAGTTCTTTCTCTGTCACTCTGATATGTAAGAACATTCTTCAACAAAACAAAAACTTTCTTGTCTGTTTAACAACCCAGCAATATCATCCCTGAAGGTTTAAATCGTCTTTGATGTTTCGATATTACATAATAAATTTGTGGGAGGGGCAATGGACAGCAAGCAAGAGGCACAAATATTCTATTAACTAAAAGAAGCATTTGAGAAGTCAAATACTTTCAAGCTATCCTATTCAACAACTTTGCCACAGTCCCTTCTTTTATTTTTGCACTACCTTAACTCAATACTTAGGAACTTCTCCACTCTCATTGCTTCAGCAGTACTGTGTACGTATTTATTTCTGGCCTCTTGATCTCATCTTAATCACCTTACCAAAATTAAGTCTTCTTTGCTTGCTTAATGTTGACCAGAAGAATTCTGATATGGCATAAGAAAGTTTGGAAAAGAAATGATACTCTTTGTGTGGAAATGACCAGAGATGAAAAAACAGGAAATACTGTTTTTACAGACTACCAGTGCCCTGGACTCTGTGCTAGTAGCAACATCTTCCTGTATCCTTGAGTACTGAGGTTAGGAATGAAAACCCAAGGAATAATATTTTATTAAGAACATTATCAACTCCGTGGCTGTTCTTTAACCACCTCACAGACCTCATCCTCCTCTTTGTTTAGGAACAATATGGTTAGAGGGAGGCTTCATTTTTAACAAAGTGTTCCCTGTATTATAAAGAAATACCTTCCAATTTTTTTCTGGGATTTCCTAAGTGGTCAAAATGACAGACGAAAGAAGCTTATTTGAATAAATAAATGTTGTAAGTTAGCTGTGATACAAAATTAGATCTCATGTCAACCCTCTCACCTGACATATAATATCTGTACATTTTGTGAATACATAAAATATTTTACATATTTTTTCAGACTTGTTATTGTTAAATGGCATTAGTTTTGAGTCTTGAAAAATGCTTCCCCTCCAAACTTGATTTTCTCTCTCTCTCTAAAGAAATAAGAATTTGTCCACCTGTTCAAATTCTGATGCAGAGGCATTGATCACTCACTGTAATAATTACCTTCAAGTCTATGACAACCCATAACTTCCTCCTCCTTTAGAAATCACCATCATTTCTCTTCAAGTTGAGACATAGTTCATTTAAGTCTGATTCCATGAGACTAAGACATATGTCTAAAACATTTTTATTATTAAATAAACTTGAGGAGCCAAATAAAAGTACACACACCTACAGGGGCATTCATATTGACAAAGGTGCCATAAGTACACCCTATAACAACAATAAAAGAAAAAATTTTTATCAACTGGTGCTTGATGTCTGGAAATCTGCATGTCAACAGATGAATATAGATCCCTCTCTTTCATCCTGTATACAAATCAATTTCAAATGGATCAAATATCTAAATATTAGATGTGACATTCTCCAAATTCTTGAAGATGAAATAAAGAGTGCTACTCTTGATATAGTTCACAAAATGACATTCTTTGGGAACCCAAGAAATAGTGCCAACAACAAACACACAGGACTCCAAGAAACAAAATCATTAATTTTTTCCTTTCTTAAGTGTCTCCATGGTAACACAAATACATTGTTTTACAGAAACGTTTAAATCTAGTAAGATTACAATGGTTTTCTTTGTATTTTACTTTTCTGTAGTATTCTAATACTGTAGGGTCCATGATAATTTTTAAAAATTCTTAATTACTGATAGATTAATGATAATTTAAAAACTTAATATGATCATAAATGTTCATCTTTCCCATGAACTGATTTAATAGCATGTGCTAGCTTTAATATATGTGTAGGCAGTACAGAGCTACACCATCATAGTTTGTAAACATGTGACAGTTGTTCTGGATATTAATTTTTATTTTTTGTATTAGATAAAGTAAAAAAAGCTGAATTAAAGCAAATGTCTTAAATTACTATGTGTATATATATATATATATATATATATATATGTCACAGAAGATAAAATCCAGGTTAAATGACTATATCAAAATTGGAATTAAGCAAATTCCTCTGTAAGTATAAGCATGTGAATAATATAAATATAACCAGAAAATGTTAGAATTTTTAACAAACATAAAATACTGTATTAAATTTATTATTCAACTTTACCTGATATATTGAAGAAATGTGATTTTTCTTTGCAAAAAATATTCATAAATAATCTTAATTGAAATTTGTGATCCTTACAATAGAAGCCACCTGTGTTGACTGTATTTAATTCAGCAATTCTTGGTATCATACTATACTATGAAATATTATATCCCATTATAATCATCTAACTATGCACACTGGAAGGAATTCAAAATTCAATAGTATGAAGAAAATTAGGGAAGAAAATCACATCTGTGAAGTGAGGGAATGAATATCATTTTAGAGAAAAACATAAAAGAGAATCACTTTAACTATATCAAGCTTTTGTGGCCAATTTCATCTGCAAATCATTCTTGAAAATCTTACATATGTTCTGCCATTATGTAGCACAATGCAGTTAGATTGTATATTCATTACCAAGTTGAATTACTGTATCTTTTTGAATTTACTGAAATACATAATTATACAACAATTGTCATTTTTGTTTCTAATCATAAATTAGTCACTGTGGAAAAAAGATTATAAATAGATAAGATGATACACAGATGAGACAGATGGATAGATAGACATATATATTAAACAATGATCAATATATATAGAAGCAATTATTTTCTACTACATTTAGCTTATGCTACATTGAATGTCATTACTTACTCTAAATCTAAATCTAGCATACTTTAGTATGCTAAAATGCACTTCCTAGGATGAATAATAATTACTAACATATAAATAAAACTTTAAATCTTAAAAGAAAATTTTTGAAAAATTATTAATTTTTATATCAGTGGCAATGAGATTAACTTTCAGCAGTGTTCACACTTGGATATATTTTATGTATATACATTCTATATTCCTTTTCAATTTTTGGTTTTTCTAGAAAGGGTTTTTCTTGGTGACAAGTTTGGCTGTCCTAGAATTCTGTTTTTGAACCAGGCTGGCCATGAACTCATGGCTATGAGTAAGCCTCGGCCTCCCAAGTGATGGAAATAAAGGTGTGAACCACCATGCCTGGCTTCATTCTATTTTCCTAATCAAATGTTTTTCCAAAATATTTCAAAATCAGGCTGTGTAAAATGTGGAAAATCCTCAACCAAATATTCTTTACTTTTATCATATCATTACTTAGCCATGTATAATATTTAAGAGTTATATTTCTAAAATTAATTCTTTCAACTAATCTAAAATAAAATTGAAGTAGACATTTTAAATTAGTTGATTCAAATTGTTACAAATCATATATTGGTTTTTGGTTTTTTATCTTGTATTACCAAAAGTAAAAAGATATATTTTATTTGGGATAATTATTTTTAATCAAAAAGTAATTGTTAATCTTCCTCATCTCATCCCTTCTCCCAAAATTTTGCACACGGTGAACACCAACCACCCACCCCCCATGCTCTGAAACTTATAGACTCTCTTTTGTAAATTATTATTGTTACATTTGCACACATTTAATCTTGAATAAGTATATTAACACCTCATATAACCTACAAAATGCACTTAGTGTGGCTTTGGCTTTGTTTTTAATGATTTAATTTTTTTGAAGGCTGTACTATCAGGTCTATTCAGATAGAACAGGAAAAGAAAGGTTTTTAAGAGTATCTTGGTGGGGACTGGAGAGATATGTTAGCAATCAAAAACAATGGTTGCTCTTTCACAGGTTTGATTTCCAACACCCACATCATGGCTCAGAACTGCACATAAGCCCGATATCAGAGAATCTGTTACCCCTTCTGTCCTCCTCAGAGTCATCAGACATGCAAGTATTACACAGTCATACTTGAAGGTATGACCTGAAGGTATCTATACCGAATGAATGAAAATAAATGTAATTTGAGCCATGACAATGCAAACATGTGTGAACATCCCTTCTTTGGCACTTCTGTTGAATTTGTCCATATTGGGATTCATGATCTAAGTTGATGAGGTGGCTAAGCACGTGTCTTCCTCAAGAGGCACCAGATCTCATTACAGATGATTGCTGGGATTTGAACTCAGGACCTTTGGATGAGCAATCAGAGCTCTTAATTGCTGAGCTAGAAAATGCAAAAACTCATTAATAACTATTAATAACTATAAAAAGTTCCCATAATTCATAATTTAGTGTATAAATAATAATTTTATGGAGAGCACAAATATTTGAATCTTATAAAATTGATTTCCAATTAATTTAAATTCAAACAACTCAAAACGAAGGGAATGATAGCAGAAGGAATAGTGATATCAGCTAATATTCTGTCACTAGGACCATACACTTGATGAACATAATTAAGAAATACTTGTTTTGCTTCATTGTTTTGGAGTTTTAAGTCCAAGATCACCTAAGTACAAGATCTGTAGCAAAACAGAGCAATTGGCTGAACTGTGCTGAAGTGGCAGCTATTCATGTCAGAGCTTCCAAGACGTGTCCATACCCAGTAAGTTTAGAAACTGGGGATAATTTCTTTTCATTTTTAAGAGAAAGGTACAAAGATATATGATGTTTCTTTTATTTTTTAAGAAAATGATACAAAGGTTTCTGACTGACATTTCTTTTTCTTTTGGAGAGAAAGATACAAAGGTTTGTGGCTGGCAAAACCACTAAAAATAATATGAAAATTTACGTGTTTATAAGTTTAAATATCCATGTAACACCATTGAAATACTGACAGTTGCTTCAGAAAGATGGTATGTTTAAAATAAACAGTGACAAATAAAAGGCAAAATAACATACCTTGACTAGAGGAAAGAGCATCTATGCTTGATTGCAGTAAGCAAGACTTATCTTCAAGGTAAAGAATCTCAAACATTCAAAATTTAAAAGCCAAGGACAGATCCTACAACACATAACTCTGCTATGGATTGTGGAGGTAATGGAAAGAAATATTAAAATGTCCAGTGCTTTTAACACTGATTACAGTGAACCAAAGAACTAGAAGATTCAATATCTTCAAGCTGAAGTTAATGGAAATCTTGGACATTTAAAAAAATTAATATAATTGTGAATTTTTATGATTTTAAGAGAAAGCTCTCTCTCTCTATGGCTCTCTCTCTCTGTGTATTTTAAACTGGTGCAACCATCCTGAAAATCAGTGTGGAAAATTCTCAAAAGATAGAAATAGATCATCTATATCTATCATATAAAACACTCCTTGACATGTGTACAAAGACTTACTTCCTACTCTACAAATATTTGTTCAGCCATATTCACCTCCCATTGGTAGCCACATTCAGAGAGTCCGGTTTGGTCATATGCTCATTCAGTCCCGGTCCAGCTGGATTTGGTGAGCTCCCATTAGATCAGGCACACTGTCTCAGTGGGTGAACCAACACTCACGGTCCTGACTTCTTTGCTCATCTTCTCCCTCCTTCTGCTCTTCCACTGGACCTTGCGAGCTCAGCCCATTGCTCTGATGTGAACGTGGGCCTACTGAATGGGAGAAGATCTTCACTAACCCCACATCAGACAAAGGTCTGATCTGCAAAATATACAAAGATTTTTTTTATTTTATTTTTTTATTTTGGTGTTCACAGGAACAGGAAGAAAGCCCAAATGGCTCTGTGTAGATTTTGACAATAGAGCAGAGATATGGAAAATTGGAAGAGGTCTCTAGCAGACACAAACCTCTAAGGGAACAAGTTACTTAGCCAGCTAGTAAGCAGGTGAAAGAAAGCGAGGCAAAAACTGATTATTTTCCACTAGGGCATGTGGGTCAAATTGAATTCTGGTACTGAATAAGGTAATGTTGATTTTTGGAATGTTATCTGAATTTAAATTTTGTGATGAAGAATTTTTCTTTAATTGTTATCATATGCTGACTGGAAAAGATATCAAGATAGAGATCTGGAAAAAAAAGAACTTGATTTAGCTATTAAAAGTTATATTTAAATTGACAAAGAGTAATTGTATATGTTTTTGGAGTAGAGCAGGACATGTGAATGCATAGGTAAATGGATAAAATTTGGGGTCATTAGCATACCTACTAAAAACATTAATTTGGTTGGGGATGCTCATAGTCATCTCTAATACCTGACTTGAAGCAATCAATTAATTGTCAACTATATTCATCACCTTTTTACAGGATCATTGTCTTGATTGGGTAAAGTTTCTCAAATTCTCTCATGAAGAAGTTTCTCTTTAAGAAAAAAAACCACCACTTTTTTTCTACTAGAAATTATTTTCTTATTCTAACATTCATATTTCTATAAAAAAAGCATCAGATTATATTTTATATATTTTTCTAACAAAGTCGTTTGACCATAACAATAAAATTGATATCGTCTTATAAAAATCAGTTATTTTTAAAAGTAATAAAAATACCATACACTTATTTATTTAAGGTTCCATAAGGGAAAAAAATTACCACAGTTTTAATCATGACTGGAAAAGTTTTGCACCAGAGTTCACAAGTACCTCTCAGATGAGATCAAAAAGTATTACAGTAAATCTTCCTCCCATTTGGAGGCGTTTATGAGGCAAAGAAACATGTCAGTACCACAACTTGACCTGCATGGTAATAAGTCTGCAAAGAACTAAGTACTTCCTTCTAGTCATGAGAAATTATGTTTTATCATTCTTTTTTTCAAATTTACTTTTTTCAAATTTAAAAGCAGTCTTTTTATTTTGCGTACCAATCCCAGTTTCCCTTCTTTCTCCTACCACAACTCCCATTTACTCCTCAGAGAGGGTATGGGCAGGAGGATCATAAGTTTGAGGCCAGCCTGTTCATTTCCTTCTATACTAGTATGTATTTTCTGGTGTTTCTGGAATCTACTATGGATTCTGTCATCTCATCCCCACTCATCCCATCATACAAAGAGCTCATTTGATTAAGTGATTGCTATTGGCCCTCCAATTGCATTGAGCTCCTTCAGGCAACCTTTGAAAGAACCCAAATGACAGATGTACATTGTTTCATTTTCACTAATTGCCCCCAATAAATAAAATACGCATTTAAGTTCCTTTGCAATCAAAGGTATATTGGCATAAGCAACGATTGGTGTGTGATATAAAATCATTCTTACCCACTGCAAATATTCTTGGACTTGAGCTTAGTAGGTGCATGGGTAGCCGTAGTTGTATCGCATTGCAATTAAACATTCTTGAACGATATATACATATATGTATATATACATATATATTATCTTTTGAGGCAGGAATACTCTGTGTCTTTAGAGCCTGTCATGGAACTAACTATTGTAGAGCAGGCTGGCCTTGAACTCAGAGAGATTCTCCTGCGTCTTTCTCCCAAGTGCTGGAATTAAAGTTTTGTACCACCACCACCTGGCAAGGATCATATATTCTTATTAACACAATATTCTATGGGGAAGCAACCTAGGAAGCTATTAGTCCTGATAATACCTTAAGAATATTCAGTATTGTCCGAGTGGTGGTGGTGCACGCCTTTAATACCAGCACCCAGGAGGCTTAGGCAGGCCGATCTCTGTGAGTTTGAGGCCAACCTGGTCTACAAGAGCTAGTTCCAGGGCAAGCTCCAAAAAGCTATAGAGAAACCCTGTTTCGATAAACCAAAAAAAAAAAAAGACTATTTTGTATTGAAAGTTTCCTATGAATTTCCAATATGCATATTAAAGGCAAAACAAAAATTAAATTTCAGAAATTTAAAGTTGTTTTTGGTCCAGTTTATTGAAATAGATTTTGCATTATAGACTAGCCTATTTCAAATATAAGTCAACCAAATAGATGTCATGATTGTATAAAGTGAAAATATAGGTATTCAAAATATTTTTGTTCTCTTGTTTTATAGATAAGGGAAAACATGCAAATCAATGATGGTTTTATTTTACATGGATTATGATTTAACATTTATTTTAAGGGCTCATTTTAAAATATTTGATCATTGTCTGTGGTGACAATGGAGTTCTTAGGAAATTGGAACTAAGAAAAGAAAGTTAAGTCCTAAGAAGAATGTGTCTTTTAATCTTAAACTACAATAAAATATCAAAAAGTTTAAACTTGATTTAAAATTTTGACTTATATTGTCACTATTTGACTTCCATGCCACTCTGTTTCATTTCACATTATCTATTGGTGTTTTTTGATCTTTAAATCTTATCTGATAAACTCTTCATTAATCATTTCTAATGATACAGAGAAAGATCTGTTTGATGTCTTCTTTCTCCTAAAGTAATGTCATTATATACCAAGACACTAGTACTTCAAGAAAAATAATCATTTATGATCACTTCAAACCAATGATGACCTATGCTGCTCAAGACAACATCCTTCTCTATAAAGCTGGGGAACTTTAAGTCCATAGTAGACCTTCATAGCTTAAATTTATATAAACTCTCACCAGTGACTTTCCATTTTAAGAAGTCCTGAAGCATCTCTTTTGTTTGTCTGCTTGTTTTCAAAATGTGAGAAACCCCCTTCTCTTTTCTAGGTCCTCAGACAACTTCAAGTACGCTTGCATAAATCCTGACTACTTTCCCTACTTACTAACTCAGTAGAAATTTGGGGATGAAACAAATACCTGTCATGCTGGATGGGTTTTGGCTGATTTCATCACAAGCGTTTGTTTGTGAAGCCAGAGTTTTTCTACATTAAATTTACCAGAATATGCCTAAAGGAGTTCATATTCCTGATACTTTAGAGCAAGTTAATCAGGTACAACAAAGTCACAGATAAGTAATTTTGGTAAATTATGCATCAGAACTGAATAGAATACATATGCACTTGATTTTTGCTTAATTGTATTGTTAATAAAAGTTTCCATATATAATACATGCATGTATATGCATATAATAATATGTATTAACAGAGCTTGGACATGAGCTGAAGATGGAAAATAATTGACACTTTCCTTATTGGTTGCAATATTTGAGAATTATTTACCATGAACGAAATAGGTGTTTATTCATAAAAATAGCTTCACTGCTTATAGGGTAATTGCATGAGATATCAATTTCAAGAGAAAATTATCATAGTCTTTCAGGATTCATAATGTGAAGGGAAATACTCATTAACTTCTTTTATAAGGCAGCAACTATGTAGATGGTTAACCAAGATTTGCATTGATATGATAAATGTTAATTCAGGTGACAAAAGTACGTTTAAATATTATGCCACTGAGAGAAGAAAGAAGAATACATGCTCTCTATATAGTGAGGGTTACTTGAAACATGTCTCAATATAATATCGTTTCTTTGGTACATGACAGAAATAAATGAAACAATGAAAAAAACTGACCTAAAGTAAGGTATTATTTTGCATTTTTTAGAAACTCAAACAAATCAAAACAATGAAGTTGATTGAAGACTGAAGTTTGAATACACATAGTGTGAATTTGCAATCACAAAATAGTCCACAATTTTTATGATTTACAGCTGTGTTTAAATAAATCTATCTAATTATACTGCAGCCTGCCATGTAATCACGGGCTAATCCCATTCGCATGCTTAGAAAATGATAACAATGAGCTCTACTGGGCATTGAAGACTTAGATAAACAAATTGTGAAGTTTCTAGAGTAATCCTAGGTATTTCTTTTTCTGATTTGTATTTGGCTCCCTGCTTCTAACAGATCATGTTTTTGACCTTAAACCAGAAGTAAGAAAGACAGATAAGTCAGTGCTTGACACTTTCCCGCAAAGACTAGACCATCTGGACACTTTATATTTGTAACAGGTGCTTCTGGGATTTAGAGCCTAATTCTGGCCTAGATTCTGTTCTGTATGGGTGACTCTGTTGCTATGTGCAATTGTGCATTGCATTAATTGGAGAGAATAGAAAAGGCCAAGTACTGCAATTAGTCAGTTGGTCATGCAGAAAAGAGTCTAGTGGCTTCTAGCCATGAAGTGCTGGGTGCACAGATGCACAGGGCCATCAGTTTTAGTCTGTGGTGTCCTCCTAGCCTGTGACAGGTAAAATGCTGCTGTCACTTGATGCAAGCTTTCTGTCCCCCTTTAAACAAAACAACAACAACAACAACAAAAACTCTGCAATTACATACCCACTTTCCATTGAGAGAAAGTACTTGTGTTTAATAACCTGCAAAACAGCTATTTTGCATAATACAGCTTGGATATTTAAGAATGATATTAAATGAATAGAGTTGGTAGAAAACTACACACACACACACACACACACATATATGTATAAAATGATTGAATTTGTTTTTAATTATGAAATCTTTCAATGTGATACTTATTAGTTAAAGTTACTAATGAACTCTATTCTTATAATTAATAAGTAAGGAGAATTGCCAAAAACTGATGATAAGATGAATAACAAGACTGAAATATAATTAAGTAGTCTACATGATAGTTATTAAATAAAAATAGAAACAATAGATTAGTCTCACCTGAACAAGCCTTTTAAAATTTTATATCATAAAAAAACTAAATTTTAAAAATTTAACTTATTTGACATACTTTTCATGTTGTGACTGTATGTTAGTGTGTTCAATATTCAGTGTTGCATTATGAGGAAAAACTGTCTACAGTTTATTTCATAAACTAACAAAACACTTAGAACTAGTGTATGCTGTGAATTGCAAATTGAACAAAATAGAAAAACCCTTGTTTTCACGGAACTTGGATATATGAGCAATGCACAGGGTATATTTAAAGCTTACTTTTGTATGTTTTCCAATTAGAGTAATAAAATTGCATTATGGGTGAAGTAATTAGGTCAAAGCAGGTGAGAAACATACAGATGCCACTGCAAACTGTCAGGACAAGGAAGAACTCTGTGGTGGTATTATCCAGAAACATATGGTGAAATGAAAACATATGTCATCATTTTAGATAAACTATCACCTGCAAGCTCATGAATTTGCAAACACTGATAGTCAACTGGAGACTCTGTTTGGGGCAATTTTGGAATTTGGAGGAGGTGGGGTACCTACTTGTGTTTGTGCCTTGAGGTGTAAATGAAGAGGAACCTTCATTTCCTGTCTTCTCAACTTTGCATCTTTCAAGATATGGGGAATCCAAGTTAAATTATCTACTTTTATGAAAATGACATGCATGCCATATATCATGATGAAGTGTGCGCTCAAACCACGAGCTCAAATAACTCCTACTGAAGTCACTTCTTGTCAGGTGTTCTATCCCAGAAACACGACAAGTAAGAATCGCGACACTAATAATCGGTGCTGGACAGGATACTGCAAGCCAAGGGATAAACAGAGGGAAGTCATCTACCCATATCAAGTTGTGTATATGAATATAAGAACAACTTCAATCATACTTCAAAATGTTCTTTTGCCCCTTAGTTATTGTATATTTTGTCCCTTATGAGATAATGATTTACTTAGTTTGGAGTCTGTTTTTGTTTCTCTGGTGCATATGATACACCTGTATGGTCCTGTTCCCTCCGGAACTGCGTCACCCACTTTATCTTTATTTCCTCATATGGTAACTTGCTGACTTATTAAATGACGAAATCCGGGAGTCAGAGTAAGGATATTCAATTGCAGACTGAGAAGCCTTCCAGATTTACTACTTTAAATGAGAGGGTATAATCAAAGGAAAGGTAAGGGACTATAAAATAGGTCAAATGTTATAACTAAGGAAAGGGATTTTTGAAACACTAGGTGTATGAGAGCATTTTATAAACAAAGCAGTAATCTTCTTCTGTATTAACTTCTATAAATCATTAATCTCACCATTTCAAGCAAATTGCAAGTCATATTTGATTAACGCTAACTTATTTTACTGACGACAAGATTCCTTCAAATGCTTAATGGCACATATAATTTAAACATCTTTGTAACTTTCAGAGGACTATTCTGATATCTATTTATTTATTTGTAATAAAGAAGCCTTCCAAAGAAAGCATACTCGTACTTAAAATTATATTTTCTTATAAATTTTAAATATATTTGTATCTTATATTTTATTATATTTAGTTCAGGATATAAACATCAAATAATTCTCACATATATATATATATTTATATATCATATTTTCTTGACATGTGTGGAAGATACCAACTTCAAAGTCTTAGACTCACTTATCTTTTCTACCATAGTTTTAAGAAATAAAACAATGAGTTAATTTTAGAAAAGGTATAATTTTTTTCCTTTTGAATTATTTAGAAAATAGCACTATAATAATTATAATAATAGTGGCATAATAATGGATCTATGTATCAGAGGAGATGGCAGGAAGAGTGTATTGTTTTAGCGAGGTATTTATGACTTGTTTGTGACATTGAAGAGATGTTTAAGAACAGCATCTCCTCATTTTTTAAAAACAATTTGATCTTAGGAATCAGTCTCACTGGCATGGAATTTTTCATATTGTGGATCTTAGTTGTAACTGCTAATGTTGTGTCATGGAGTTCATAACCTTACATCTCTCCATAGCAGCTAATATGGATCCCCTCAAAATGCTTTTCTTTTAAACTCTCAGAAACATCTGCTAAAACTATTCCAATTGTTTAAAGCAGCCACAAAAAATAATGGGTATTGTTTACTGTAACTTTTAGGCTTTTTGTAGGCTGCTACATCCTAAAATTATCAACATACTATAAGAGACCTGGAGGAATCTGCTGGAATGAAAGTTTATTGTTTCACATTCTGAAAAGTCTCCTTTAGGTGTATGTCCAAGTAAGACAGAAAGAAGATATTTAAATTTTTATATCAAGGAGGGCAATTTATTCTTGTCCTTTCCTTTCTCTAAGTATTCAGATTTGCCATGTTCTGTCTCCTTACTCGCTCAGTTCAGGAGTAGATAGTATTTCAACATTCAACTATTACCAAAGATCATTTAGGGAAGTTAACATTTGGAAAATTGATACCCCTATCATAGCTGTTCAAGATAGAAATCAAAGAGACAAACTGGGTAATATAGACATTTATTATGTTTCAAAGGGAAGGAGGACAGAAAGGAGAAGAACAGACAGAAAAAGAGCAATCACCTCATTCATATAGGTGCTCAAGGATTTTTTTAGAGTCACAATATTATATTCCCTAACATTTATTCAAGTATTTATGCACAATTTTCTTCTACTGTTAAGACCTTCTCTCTTTGCTCAAGTTCCTTAAGGTTTCACTCATTTTCATCCACATTTGTAAATTATGTACATTTTTTTCGTGGAAAATATTAACAAGTAACCAACATTTTTCCATTTTTTGTTTTTGTGCTTTGGTTGTTCATAATCATCTTTTCTGTGTAACCTCCCTTTAAGCCTGTGTCTTGTTCTGCAGTCTTATTGCATAGGTTTTGTTTCTGTGCTGATCAACAATGTCCATTGAGTCCTTCTCATAGTTCTAAGTGTAGTCTTACTCTTTTTGGCCCTAAGTACTCAACTTTATCCATATTCTATTTATAATGGATACATCTTTGTTTATTTAGATTTGATGTTGGGAATCACTATGGCTATGAGCATTCTTTCTAGATGACTTATGAGCAGACAAACACTATACTAAGAGTGATGTGACGTTCTTAAATCTACTATGAAGCCTTTGTGATAACCATCTGTCACAATCGCTGTGTCTGAGAAATCCTTACTGTATGTGTTAGATTTTCGCATCTGACGCTCCAAAGCTTCCTTTCAATTTGTTTTCTAAAATATCCTCCAGATAACAGTAATGCAGTAAGCCATATAGAATTAGCAAATCATTCTTCTTAAATTAAAATAGTCAGTTTTGTTTGACTTATTTTCAAAATTATTACCAACCATTAAAAACATGTGGACACATTTGCCAATTTGGCAGAAAGTTATGTCATTTTCTTCCCTGCCTTTCACTCATGTGTTTGAAAACTCATTATCATTAAACACTGTTATTAATATAAGTGTTCACTCGTGGTAATCTTTACATGAGTATATTCATGCTTTTAAATCTTCATGTTAGTAGATCTAAATTGTTTATAGAATTACCTAAAGCATTAACTTTTCATAGAGTTGTTCATTAGGCATAGTCACTGAGTCTTGATATACCTTGGCCCATGAGAGTTCAGAATTAAAGTTTAATTAAAATTAAAACCACTGGTATAAAAATAGCCCAACAGAGCTATGGGAAATTTCACAAGGCTCCATTTTAAATGAAGTATGACAAACTATCAATGACTGAAGTCTTCTCCATGTTGTTGTGGGATAATGCTTTTGTACACTGTAAAGATCTGTCACTCGTATTGATTTAATAAAATGCTTATTAGTCAGTAGCCAGGCAAGAGGTATAGGCAGGGGGACAAGACAATGAGAATTCTGAGAAGAGGAAAGGCAGAGAAGCAGTCACCAGATGTAAGAGCTAGTTAATAATAAGCCAGAGCTAATAGACCAAACAGTTTAAAATTAATATAAGCCTTTGTGTGTTTCTTGGACACTCAACAGCTGCAGGACCAGGCAAGACAGAAACTAGAAACTTCAGTCTACACCATGTGATCAGCACATACATTCCTGAGGGCAACAATAAACAGAGGGGGGTGGCAGTGTATGTGTGTGTTTGTGTATGTGTGTGAGTGCAAGCATGCTTAGCAATAAAATCATAAAAAAAATGAGAGGGAGAAAATACTCCTATAAATCGTATACATTTTCCTATAGTTTAGAATATCATTCTGCATACTTAAAAACATAAGTATGGTTACCTTATTATATATATATATATATATATATATATATATGAATATTTCTCTTTTTCAGATATTTATTTTTAGTATAATTCTATATAAAGTATTTCTTATGTAAACATATACGGGGAAAACAGGCTTAAACAATCATTTCAGGAAAGGAGCTTTTCAATGTCAAGTAACTCTCTGGACTCTATTCTCAGAACACAATTTAGTGCTACAAAGTATTGCAATTGATTTATCTGAGTAATGAAAACATCAAGCTCTTTTGTTCATAATTCCTTTATCAAACCACAAGGTCACATTTACTTTTGAATTTGAACCTATTTTTAAATAAAATTGCTGATTTAGATCAGTACCCAAGAATTTAATTTCCACAGAGCAAGATTAAAAAAAATAAGTATTGTAAATAAAGCTACATTCTTTTAAACAGTTCTCCTGAACAAGCTTAGAAACACAACAATACTTGGCATAAAAGCAAGATCCATGTTCTTAGGTTAAGGTCTTTGTGGGTTTTTTCTATTTTTCATAAGTGTTCAAGTTAATGCAATCTGTCTTTGGGAGAAAGGTGTTGGTTTTATTTGGTTATAATAACACAGACATACAGTTGACTTTCGTCAAGACAAACAGAAATTTGTGTATCCTTGTCATCTCTAAAGACACACTAAGGGAAATTAAGGTAGCATGTATGATAAGTATAAGAAATAGGAGAAGCCGAAAACATGAGAATGACTATTTTTAATGACAGGATTATATTAACATAGGACAATGTATAAAAATTTATTTATGTAAAACTAAAAACTGACTGGAGAGCTGGCCAATCTACTGATTTTTCTAGGTAAGGGTGATATACTGTACATAAGTCTTCTGGTCCGGGAGCCAGAACACGTCTCTTTAGAGTTTCATTTAGTCTTGATTACTGAAATGCTTACTGTTTTTTTTTTTTTTTGCCTCCTTTAATTTTCTTCACTGCTTCCTGCATTTATTAATCTTGGTCAAGTTGTATTAATTAAATAAACCTCTTTCTTCAATTCCTACCAGAACTGCCTCTCTTTCCTTGCACAAGCCTACAGGCATTACGACAGTGCTAGTGTATTCCTGGTGAGTGCCTGGACCTGCTAGTTCAGCTACCCTTATGTGCCACTTGCTCACTATCTTCCGAGTCCTTAGTTAATAGTATGCCCCTGGGTTTTTCCTGTTTGATAGTGCAGTATCTCAATTAGCTGTTCTAACTGTTAAACAGAACTCTTTCCTCAAAGAGGCAAACATGCAAATTATTTTGGAGCCAAATATGAGTGACCATGGCCTGAGCACAAAGGTTTGAGTGACTCCAAATTCAAGTCCCAGTGTGACAACATTCATAAAAGGACAAAGAAAAACATAAATCAAGAAGACAGTCTTCTAGTATGTTGATAGAGATAGCAGGCTGCAGGTAAATCTCTGCTATAGGCCTCAGTTGCATCTACAGCATTGTTAACCATTAGCTGGTTGACATAAACATTCTGTTACTATGTTCCTGAAGGTTTTGCCTGATAGTACCAAGGATGATAAGACAGACACAGAGCTGTGCAAAGAATGTTGCTAATAGCGTAAAGATAGACCAATAGAAGAGGCAATTTGTCTGGACAGGCAGCATTCTAAAACCTCCACAGTTATCGCTATTTACGTGTATAGTGTGTGCATGTAGATGAGTGCATGAATGTTTCAGGAACTTCTGTTCACGTTCCTACCATAAACCAGACCTCACATGTGATTCATGTAAGAACGTTTAATGTGCTTTTGTATTTCTCAGATGGCACCATTCTCTTCACCACCAATCTCTTGTACCTGACTGTCTCACATAGGGTTCATTTGCTCCACAGTGTTGCCTTGCTTACTTCTCCACTTTTCATAAAGAAATGTTTGATGTGTAGGACACTGGATTATCCGGAGAATCTCAGAACCATAAACAAGCACTTGGTATCACAAAATGTAGTGTGAGTCGTTGAATCTCCTGGCTAGAGGAAAGGTCTGATAGATTGTTGAAGGCGAAGGTTGAAAGAATTTTCTTTTTATGATTTAGGTAAACACAAGGAAAGAAACAATATAAATTGAAAGGTCTTAGCAGAATTTTAGCCATGTGAAAAGAAATAAAATATTTTTATCAACCAAAATAAACTTTTCCAGAACATTCCAGGAAGTGATCTGTTCTCTCTGTGGGAAAACTGAGATTTTTGAAGGTTCTGTGGCTGATCACTTATATGACCTTAAGTAAGATGCTCAATGAATGTTCACCAGGTCCCTCCTAGGAAATGAGAATATTGGATTCACTTATCTTCAAAATCATTCAGGTTATGTCAATGCTATACTGAAGGCATTTTTACTTTTACTATAAATTGTAAGTTTTTCTTTCATTTGTTAATATGTCTCTCAATTTTCCAACTCTTCATTTTTTGGTGCAAGTTACAAATATGCTAGAAACAAGTGTTTCTTTCCCTACCACCTATGTTCTACTGTATTATAAATACTCTAAATCTACCAATTTTGTTCCTGATATGGTATTGCATGTGAGTAAACTCAGCACTCAGTAGTCAGAGATAAGAAAATTAAAATAAACTGTTTCCAGTTTGGTCTTATTGAGTAACAGGCAAACCAGGACTACATAGAAGACTTATCTAAACAAAGAAATGAATTTGATTATAGGAAATTTGTTAGTTTTATTGCACTCTTTCCTTACAGTGAATTTTAATCACATTTCCAATGAAAATCCATGCAGTATATCCTGATAATAGTTAACCATTCCTCTGTCACTTCCCAGATCCTCCTTATCAGCCTATCCATCCATCCTATCCATCCATCCATCCATCCATCCATGCATCTGTACAATCCTCTTTAGAAAACAAAGAGACAAATTAAAGAAAAGAAGAAAATGAAATGGTGTGGGAGGTCTTTCTGTCTGATTTGCTTTTATTGGTTAATGAATAAAGAAACGGTCTTGGCCTGTGATGGGGGAAGGAACAGAGCTAGGCGGGAAAAATTAAAGTGAATGCTGAGAGAAAGGAGAAAGAGTCAGAGAGAAGCTATGTAGCCTTGCTGGAGCCAGACAGAACTTTACCTGGAAAACCACAGCCACATGGCGATACAGAGATTACTAGAAATGGGTTAAATTCATATGTAAGAGTTAGCCAATAAGAAGCTAGAGCTAATGGACCAAACAGTGATTTGATTAATACAGTATCTGTGTGGTTATTTTGGGGCTACGCAGCCAGGAGCCAACAAACAGCCTCCTCCTTACTACACTGAAATAATGAAAAATCACAAGCGGCACACACAGACAGACATGAGAAGAGACAAAAGTGTAAGTTTCAAAAGAAAGGTGCCCCTTGTTCTTCCTTTTCCACCAAAGCTCACTAAGGGTGAAAGGCTGAGAATAGCTAGATTTTAATACAACTGATCTTTATTATTTAAATTTCCTTAACCAAGTGACTTAGATTAACACTCACCTTTCGTCTGCACACTCATTAAGACTTAAATAAGAAAATTTGAGTCTTTAACTTTGTAAAATTCTGAACCAATTGGTGCAATTGACTGTTACTAAATATTATTGAAAGAAGAGAACTGATTAGTTCTGTGAAGAATTCTTTCTGACTTTTACCCTTGGAACCTACAGGATGAAAATAATTTAAAAAGACTATTTAGAAATGCTCAAACACTTTGTCCAAAGTTGTTGTTCAATTGAAACTTTTAAAAAAGCCTTGAGAAAGAAATCCATTCAATCATCTTAGAATTTTAGGTCTGTGGGCAAGAAATTCATTGGTCATTGGCAGTAAAATAATTAAATATATTCATATTGGTAGTTTTACTTGGCAGTAATGTTTTAGGATCTCTGTTATTTTTCAAAAGAAAGATAAATAGTGTGAAATTTAATTTAAAAAAAGAAAATGAATATGACACTCATTGGTGTATTCCAATGAAAAAGAAAATGCATGATCATTCACAGTTATAATGTAAAAATGACTGATGACTGGAAGTAGGCCCTGAATGATACAGGTAGCAAAAACAGTTAACTTAAACTACATGGTATCAAACCTTTGTATTAATGGAAAAATAACATAAAATAAAATTTTTGCTTTTTAGAATTTAATGGGTATGGTTGATTTTGTACTTTTCTGCTTATAATTAGTGATTTCTTTTTCTCTTTAACATCTTGAAGATTTATGTTTATAATGAAGCAACAATGGGGATATAGCTTAGCGTCCAAGTGGAAATGGAAGTATTGTACATGTTATGTACCTTGAACTAAAGCTTCCAGCAACTTAAAGCCCCCAATGCAACCAATTGGAGGGCTCACAGACTACAATAGAGTCATGCTATCATCAAAATTTTTCTATTTGATGATACTTTAGTAGCCAACTGATGAATAGTTACAAAAACAGTTCTTCTAGTGTACAGATAGAATTTTGATGTAAATTTATAAAGTTAATTTTAACATTAGGCTCACACAGTTTATGAAAACTTTTTCACAGTACAAAGATGTCATAAACATTTAAATTATATTTCTTATTAGTTTTCTTAATTTAAGGTGAAAGTTGAAAAGGGCCTGTCTTAGTTTCCTTTCCTCTTGGTTTAATAAAGCACTGATCACAGTCCACTTGAGGAAGGAAAGGTCTTTATTTTGCTCCCAGAATATACTAATTATTTCAAAAAATTAATTCACTTTTTAAATTTTATTTTACATTTCATCCACAGTTCTGTTCCCCATCCCCTGCTCCTCTCCTCAGCCTACCCGTCATCCACTCCTCCCAATGGGTAAGGGCTTCCATGGCAACTCATCAAAGCCTGGTACACTAAATTTCCCCTCCCTACTGCACTTAGGCTCAGCATGGCTTCTAGCTCATGCATCAGCTACTCTCCTTTATCAAGTGAAGCCCAGGAATTCAAGGCATAATATTGGTGGAATAGTCATTACAGGCTAGCTCCAGTAGTTCTTAGTAACCTTTCTCCTGCAACTCATGTCCTCTCCAAGGTGGACTGGGTGTTGAAAAATCAAAGAGGGTTTAAAGAAGTGACTCACAGAAAGGGCCCTAGATCAATCTGATCTTGGTGATTGCTCAAATAATGTTTCCTTTTTCCATGGTACCATGTGTTCTGTTAAGTTGACAGAGTCCTGCATGACACTTGTAACTATTTTCATAATTTTAAAAATATTTCATATATATTGACTCACTTATACTTTTAAATAAATATTTGTGGATACAAAATTTCTTATTGTTTATGTTCTCAAATTTTAGGTGCTTTTAATTTTTGAGGCAGAGAGTATTAAAAAATAGCTCAAGTCTAGGGATAAATGGAAAGACACATATCACCACTTTTCTTCTCTAGGGAAGTGAATTATTGAGGGTAATCCTAGGCCTACAAAACTCGTGTCAATGGAATTTGTGTTTTTTTATGTTCTGCTCCCCAAGTTACAGTGTCATGACTTAAAGGGCCTGTGAGTACTGGACTGCAGATTAGGCAGGGACCGCACTTACACACCAATGTTCAAGAAAAAGACATCTTTTATTAAGAAAGATAGAGGGGTGACTAAATTTGATTCTGACAGAAACCAAAGCAGGTAACAGTATAGAAATTGTTTTTAGGAAAAAAGAGGGTTCCTAGCTAGAATGCCTTAGTAAGTTCTGATTAAACACATTCATCAGTGTAGCCAAATACAGAATTTAGATGGCTAGCCCATTGAGGTCAGCCACAAAGATGAGTCAGACATGCAGAAATGGCCAAATAAAGAGTGCAGCAGGGAATCTAATGGCTTAACAAAAGAGGAACAGGGAAAGGCACTGTGTTCTCATTTTTGGGTCTGTTAGATCCCCTCAACCAAGGCAGGCAAAATAAAAAAGGGGGGTTAAAAATATACTATCAACATAAACAGACAGTGAGAAGAACACTTGAATAGGTTAGGTCACCGTAAAATGTCCAAATCACATCATAACCTCACCCTGTCACTTCTAAATTATCTTTCCCCAGCAGGGTGGAAATACAGACTCAAGCTGCATAAGCTTGCATCCAGCAGCACCATGGCTATGCTGCATAGAATGCTTAAGTAACTTAATTCTTCTCACAAAACCTGATGTTGTTGGCAGCTTCTATTCTGGCTGTGTGCCCCAACATGAATTGCAGATTCTCTCTGCTCCTTTGGAGAGGAGTTTGAGGAGGATGAAAGCAGATGCAGGCAGACACAGATGGAGCCCAGAAGCCAAATAGCAAGAGGCTCCTCACTACAACAGTGGGTTTGGCAGCTTCATGCTGTTTTAAGGAAGGAAGGTAATTTTCTATAAAGTAATTAGATCATCACTTAAGCAAACCATCATTGTGATTGTATTTTGTTTTCATTAACTTTAGGAAATAGTCCTTTGAACATAAGTAAAATTTAAGTGGCTGATTTTAGTAGTTATAGGTTTCATTTTTGTTACTTGAAAAACAATCATGGGACCCGGGGGTTGAAAGCGATTATTTCTTTGTAGCATGTCTATCATTGTCTTCACAACCTCAGTTAGTGTGAATATTTCCAAACACCCAGCACTTGAAAGGCTGCTGCTGATTGGCCTGTGGAAACAGCAAAATGATGCCAAGTGGTTTTCTTTCTCTCACTAAGGACTTTAGTACTGGCTTAGTGCTCTTAATACTGACTCTTGTAGAACAGGGCATTCTCATTTCTGAATTTAATCCCATCAGTCTTTTCCTCTGAGGACAGAGTTCTAAAGAAAGGGTTTCTTATTAGTATTAATTATAATACTCTCTTTTCCTAAGGAAAGTTTAACCATTTTACTTTGGAAAAGTGGTGTGTTGTATCTCAAAAGGTGTATGGTCTACTATTTTTGTATATTGTTGAGTTAGTATCCACTAACATTCGAACTACATGTTCTGCAGGTACTGTATGCCATTTGGACAACTACAATTTTGTCCCTTTAAATTCAGAGATGGCTTAAGATGATGATATACTTGATAGATAATCTCATTCATGTCAGGGACCATTTGCCCTAATAATTACAGAAGGTCATCAAAGGCCTTTAACTTAGAAAGTTTAACAGAGCCAGCTAGGACTTTTGACTCTAGGAAGCTTACAAAGATAAGGAAGCCATTGCCTCCAGGATGTTTACAGAGATTCCCCTCTTCCTTAGTTAGCTATCTACAAAAGAATGTTTTTGTTTACACAGGTATG
>JAQHUG010000568.1:308252-318790 GCA_028555095.1 Dicrostonyx torquatus | reverse complement strand
TGTGAACTTATTTTGAGACCCAGAGGAGATATTTTACTGTGGGACTGCAGAAAATTAAACAAAGACACTTATGCTGCCAAGAGAAGTTCAGGTCATCCACGTCACAAATACCTGGACCTCAGGAAAGCTTACAAGGAGCCATTTGAGAAATTGCAGTACTCCCTGTTCCACAAGACATACTTGTGTGTCTCAGCTGCTGTCAGAACCCAGCTGAGATCTGATAAGCAAGAACCAACTGTTGGTGGACTTAGCAAGCAAAATGTGGAAAGACTGCAGACTGCTTTCTGTAAAGGGTAGATTACTTACGACCCAGGAAGCTAACACATGTACCTGAAGCTGGAGCAGGTGGCTTTTGCATGCATGCTTTAACATGCTTACTTCCCAAATTCAGCACTTTCTAACTAAATATAGGTAAAAAGATTTAGCTTTAAGCAAAAATAAATAAATAAAAAGGACAAGGATGAATTATGAACAAACAAACATTATATTCTCCTTAATATACTTATATTCTCCTTAAATACTTTTTGTCTGAACTTTCTGCCAATATTTATTATGGGGAAAGCTGAATTGTATGAATACTTCAAACGTAATGTGAAATTCACTTTAAACTGAATTTGTTGTGAGATTGCATGTTCTAGAAATGTCAGAAACTACAACCATGAAGTTTCTCTAGCATGGTTACTTAAATGTGACCTGAAGAAGAAGAAAAAGAATGATAGACAAGTTAATAAGGCTGAAGGAATGTCAAGAAGCTAAGCATCATTGAGAAGGGACATTTAATTGAGGGAATGCTCTGATTCGTACTGGCCTGTGGGCATATCTGTGGCAGTATGTCTTGATTATTCATAGGATAGTCTAGTGCCCTCTGAGCAGCTCCATTCCTTCTAAGATAAGCATGAACATAACAAGACAATACTGTGGGAAAATGGTCTTGTACTCTGTAAACATTTGTCATTTGTATTTAATAAAACACTGATTGGCTAATAGCCTGACATGAATATATAGGCAGGATGAGCTGAACAGGAGAATTCTGGGAAGATGAAAGGCTCAATCTGCAGTCATCACCCAGATGCAGTAGAAGAAAGAAGGGAATGCCTCAATGATAAAAGGTACCAAGCCACAAACACAATTATAGATTAATTCAAGATGTAAGAGTTAGCTAGAAATATGCATAAGCTATTGGCCAAACAGTGTTGTAATTAATATAGTTTGTGTGTGATTATTTGCATCTGGGTGGCCGGGAAACAAATAAGAAACCACCGCCTAAAAGAAGAAAACAGTTTTCTTCATGGTTTCTTCCTCCTATTTCTGCTTGAGTTCCTGCTCCGATTAGCCTTAGTGATGAAAAGGACATAGAAACATTAGTCACATGAACCCTTCCCTCATCTATTCTAATTTAGATAGAGTATTTTATAATATGACAGAAAGGAATTTATACAGCCAGATCATCTAGATTGTCAAAAGTTAAAAATTCTGAAATTTATAATTCATCTACAGAGGACAGAAATAATAAATTTGTCCAAAATAGGATCAATAATTTTAGAAAAACAATGAAAGCATATTTCATAAAATAAAGTGATGAAAACACAATGGCAGTGAAGTGGCCATTGACTTCAGTGACACTGGAGTAAATATGTTCTTTTTTCTAGTAAGCAGTGAAAAGAATCAGGTTCTCTTGTTCTCACTCCTCCCTTCTCTAACTCCTCTCTTTCTCTCTTTCTGAATATCAACTTATGAAGGACATACATTAGTAGGTTTTCCACATGCCTCTTAAGCATCCTTAGTATTATCTTTCCTCCTTCCACTTACTCTGCCCTACACTCCCAATCCTTTTTCCACTTAAGTTCCGTCCCCATGTTGCCTGTATTTTACTATGCCAACAACTCTTAAGATCTGATTTTACAGCTCGTTGTCAATTGCTTTTTTTCTTGTTTTCATATTACATAAGTATTGTGAGTTAAGCAACAAATCTAAAGTGTCAGCCTTACACCCTCATATGTGTGAGATTATTTGATATTTCTTTTGCTGGGTAACGTAACTAAATATAACACATATACTCTGTTCTTTTCAGTTTGTTCCTTTTACCAAATTTTATAACTCACTTGTACTATAGCTTCATAATCACACACACATACACACACACACACACACACACACACACATATATATATATATATATATATATATATATATCCATATAAATCAATTTGGAGTTATCCTGTGAAGATGATTATGATGTCTAATAAGCCTATTAAATAAACTAATTATTTAATAACTTAATGATAGAACAATTGTATAATTTATTGCTTTTTATGACTTACTTTTTTCATCATTAGATTTGATTGTTAACCATCATATTTTGATCTTTAGTACATGAGTTACTTTAGACTGAAGTTTCCATTCTTATAATATTCTTGTTAGAGTTGATTTCAGACTATACTTTGTTACCCGAAATAACTGATGAATTATGAGGCTGGTTTCTTTAGTTTTTAAACTTTATTTCATCATCCCACATTGTACATAACCATGAGGAACCTAAAAACTGTTGATGAAGTTTGAATTAGTAAATAAAACTAAATTCTGTATTTTGCTTTTTCAATAGATCAAGGACAAGAGTAACTTTGTTTTAGTTTTTCTGTTTGTTCTAAAAGCTCAGATCACAGTATTATAAACATTTGCTTTGCAAAACTCTTTCTGAACCTGCAGCTGCCAGGAGCACAGAAACAGAACCAATAGCACAAAGAAGAAGCTACCACAGATTTCAAGTAAACACATTCTCAGTTAAGTTATTGACAATGATACTCTAAAAGGTTCGTAAATACTTTCACATGTCTTTGTTTAGTTTGACAGCATACGTTAGTACATGTTTTTAAGGTTTTCAGTTGATGTGGGAGTGTTCTCCTGTATTTTGTATTACTCTTATTGGTTGAATAAAGAGCTGCCTGGCTTATAAAATAGGTCAGCCCTTAGGTGGGTGGAGTAGACAGAACGGAAGTTCTGGGAGGAAAAGAGAGGAAGTGAGTCAGACGCCATGAGGCTCCCGTGGGAGATGGAGGTACCGTAGAACCGTCTGGTAAGTCACCCACCTTGTGGTGACATACAGACTTTTATAATGGGTTAGTTTAGGTATGAGGGCTAGCTGGGAAAAGGCTAGTGATAATAAGCCAGGCAGAGTTTAAATGAATACCGTCCTCACATGGTTATTTCGGTTGCAAGCAACCAGTAGCTGAGCGGGCCAGCGGCTGGGGGCTTGGGAGCCAGGCAGCTGGGGAACACAACCTGCACACCTCTCTCCCCTAATTACAACATTCAGTTGCTTTCTGTATTAAATTTGACAGTATTAAAATATCAGAGTTATAAATATTTTTAAATCCTGTTATAAATATTATAAATATTTATAAATATTTATAATAAAAGAGTTATAAATATTTTTAAATCCTGTTAATCACAAATAAATATTCTGGTAAATTGGCAAATCTTTATTCAAGTGTGGATATGGTGGTTTGGCTTAGTGTGTTTTGTGTAAAGGTTTAAGATATATATATAAATACAGTGAGAAATTTCTAAAGGATTAAAATATCTCTTTGTCATATAAAATAGTTATACACTATTCTTCATCACTCTAAGTTTCTGTTCTGAAAATAATATAAAAGTAAAAAATACAAATTGAAATATTATTATATGGTGATACCTGTGTTGGATAGAATTTCTAGAATTGAAATTTTGACAAGTCTACTTATTTAACATATAAATTTACCTCACTCAGATTATTAAAGAATGATATTAAATTTTAAACATAGCCTCAACTATTAAAGTTCACTATCTATAAATAACATAATACAAATATTTGCCAATAAAAAATACTTGACTAATGATGACAAGCATTTAATAAAACTTTTAATTTAATATTTAAATTTAAAATTTAAATAAATTTTAATAAATAATATGCAAGCTAGTACAATATATATTAATTTAATGAAAAAATACATCAAATATAAGCTTTCTAATTTTCCTATAGTATGTGCTTTAAAAAGCCAAAGACAACATATGTAGCCAATTGCTTCACTAGTGTTAACACTAAGTGACATCACTATAGATGACATAAAAGTTTGACACTAGTGTTAACACTAAGTGACATCACTATAGATGACATAAAAGGTTGATTATTTGTTTTCTTTTACTAACAGAAACTGGGCTTGCAAGTGACTTAGGGAACACAGCAATGTAAGTAAGGCTGGTTGACAAACTGTAGCTTCTCCTTGCAAGTTAATTAAGTGCTGTAACCATTAGTGCATATTGCCTTGAAATATCTTCAATGTCTTCTTTATCCTTTTCTTTTCCTTTTTACTAGAAGTTATTTAAATAGAAGCATTCTTGAAAAAGTAGCAAGCTTCCATACTAGCAAACATTTCATTTAAACACAATTAATTAGTATGGCTTATAAGTAATAATATAAAACACTAATATTGGTTAAAATCTGCTTTGTTTGTGAATGCAGACATTTCAACTCATTACTCTTGTTCAATTTAATGTCTTACGTAGAATAAAATGATTAATTTCTAATCATGTGTGTTTAGAATTAACTACAATTTTAGTGAGATCAACCTAATAGTGGGTCTACTTTTACCTCTCTCTTCATTTTCTCTCCTTCAGCGCACCTGGCTGAGCTTTGAACAGATAGCTACTCTATTACTCACTAAGAAGTCAACAGACAGCCAAGACTACATGAAAAGATTTAGGACATTTTCTCTTGGGATTATCAGTAGTGAACAGACAGGCAATGGATGTCTCTGGATCCAATCGAATACATAAAGGGAAAATACTGCGATTGTTTTCTTGTTTCTCTTGTACCCAAGATCAAAGTAAACTCAAGTGTAAATCTCATGATGTGGAAACCAACCTCCGTAGAGAAAACAAGGCATTGAGAGATGAAAACAAGGCTCTGAGAACAGACAACAAATTCCTCTGGGGAGAAAACAAAGCCTTAGGAAGAGAAATTAAAACATTTCGAACGGACAACCAATTCATTAGGGAAAGGAATCGTATCCTAAGGCAACAGAACCAGCTACTCCGGAAAGTGAAAAAGTTGATTTTAGAGAGCCCAAAACTCTCCGAGGAAGAACTCAGTGCCTTGGACATAGAAAGAAAGTCCTACTGGCAACAGAATCGAGCCATGGAGGCTGAGATCACAGCTCTCAGGCAGCAGGAGAAAGCATTCCAGAATGAGGCAAAGGCTCTCCATGAGGAGATCAAATCCCTGCATGAAGAGACCAAGGCTCTCCAGCACCAGGAGAGGGCTCTCAGAATGGAAGAGAAAGCTCTGATGAGGGATGAAGTGGCTGCGGAGCTGGAGGAGGCGCTGAAAAAGGAGGGGGCTGCTCTGGAGATGGAAGAGCAGGCCTTGTGGAAGGAAGAGCAGGCTCTTCGGGAGGAGAACAAGGCACTGAGAGAAGAGCATGGGGCTCTACAAGATGAGGAAATCGCCCTGCAGGAAGAGGCGAAGATCCTGCAAGAGTGGAATAATATTCTTCAAGGTAAGATCACAAGCATCCTCTCAGGGCGAACACTCAGAAATGACCCAGAGAAGTGTGACCTAAGAATGTAACAAAAATGCCCTGGCCATCATCGTCATTCCGGACCACACAACTAGAGTTCGAAGGACATACATCATTGTCAGGAGACTCAGAAATTGAAGTGTTCCATATTGGATCTTGGAAACTAAATAAAGAACTGAGAACTGAACAGAAATATTTGGTTCCTTAGTTTTCTCTGAATTACAGATAATTACTGGTAGCATGAATCAAACATTTAATGTATAAGTCAGGTTTGTTCTTTGAGAGAATTTTGATCTTCATCAAAATTCTATTGTAAGAAACTTATAGCAAGTGTTTTCCTTAAAACTCATTCCTTGTTTTGTTTTGTTTGTTTTGTTGTTTTCTTTTTTTCACTGAGCCATGCTTATCTGTAATCCCAACAATAGGGGGAAAAGAAGGATCACGGTTCAGGTTGTCCTTGCCTACTACATAGTGATTTCAAGGCTGTCCTGGCTTACATCAGACCTTATATCCAGAAACAAAGCAGCAGTATTTTTCAATATTAATTTATAAATTAAATGATGGGTAAGGAATAAAATTGTGTATAATTTCTATACTAAAGTATATTTTTCTGTCTCTTCATACTATATACATGTTGAGAAAAGAATTTTACTTATGTTAAAGAATTTAAGTTTTGTGTTAGTACAAAAGTTATTAATGTTCAGTTTCCCCACATTTTAATTTTTCTTCTCATTTATTGTTCTTTTACTTAGCTAAAGGAATACTTTTACTCAAAAATTTTATGAACAACATGAAAAAAGAGAGAATAAAGCTCTCCAAAATACAAGAGAAATGTTGTGGATTAATATGTGAATATTCAGAAGAGTTTGTGTTTAATAGAAATTAAAGAGCCAGACATGGTGTAACAAGTCTATAACTCTACCACTATGGAGCAAGAGGCAGAAGGTGCTTTGTGAGTTTGAGGTCCAACCCATCTACATAGTTAGATCTAATCCATTAGAAGATATATAGTGAAATTTTTCCATAAAGAAAAATTAGAGAAATAATTGATTTTTGATTGTCATATTAGTAACGACAGCTGATCTAACTTGATTTTTATAAAAATTATACTTTTTCAGTTACAAAGATTTACTAAATATCTTGTCTCATAACAGTAGAAAAGTATCATTAATTTTGAAAACTTAATTCAGTGTAAAACTAATAGTTTCTATTGAATATATCTGAAATATCTTGTCTATTATTGTTTTGTCAGAAACTGGAAATGTAAGAAAATTATAAAAGAGGAACAAATTTATGCTTCCATGTCCACAAAAAATTTCTAAGTAAAAAAACTACATCTAATTTTTACCTATCTTTTGTCCTCTTTGGAAACATTTACTAATAAAAATAACACTTCTAATTTAAGATCCCATAGTCTGTTAATGAACATTTTCTCAAACACATCACTCATTTCTTATTCAATTTATCTCTCTAAAGTCTCACTTGACCTTTTTTCTACCATGTTTTTTTTTTTCAAATACGTGATCTGACTTTGGAGAAAGCCGTGATATGACATGGGATTTAGACATGTGTTTGTGGGAGTTGTAATCCATTTAGAACCAAGAAGAAAAAAATGCAATAAAATTACCATTAGATTTGCCTCAAAAGATGTTGAAAAATACCTGAAAGTCAACTTTAGAAATCCAGACTGAAGTAGATAGGCTTCTCTATAGTTTGTGTATTCTTGTGTGCTATTCTTCTCTACAGTTTGTATATTCTTGTGTGCTATTCTTCTCTATAGTTTGTATATTCTTGTGTGCTATTCTTCTCTATAGTTTGTATATTCTTGTGTGCTATTCTTCTCTATAGTTT
Source organism: Dicrostonyx torquatus (assembly GCA_028555095.1). Classification (NCBI taxonomy): domain Eukaryota; kingdom Metazoa; phylum Chordata; class Mammalia; order Rodentia; family Cricetidae; genus Dicrostonyx; species Dicrostonyx torquatus. Next base: position 311,384 of record JAQHUG010000568.1, on the reverse strand, counting down.
GTGTATTCTTGTGTGCTATTCTTCACAGACAAGAGCATAGTGCTTGCTTTAAAACACTTTAGAACTTGTTAATGAAGGCAGGATACATGTTATCTACGTGGAAACTGTTACCAAGGACTTCTCTCTGTCATGAATCTCTCATTTTTGTGTCACAATTAAAGAGCAATAGTTCACTGGAGGGTAAAGCACTAACAGGGAAGCCCAAACTTTTACCAACAGTCCATCAACCTTACACAGGCAAGGATATCTATAAACGGATCAGAATAAAAAGGACTGAGGTTATAAGAAGTTTCTGTGATGAGTGTATTTTGGGCCTGTGGTTTTTAAACTCAGTTTGTATCTCTAGAATGTGAATTTTGTAGATGATAGCGATGTATCCCATGTCAAAACTGTTGGGAATGCTGGTAGAACATACTTTATATTCTCAGTCTCTTGTCTTGTGCTGCATCCTTGCACGACTCCAGGCGTGGGCCTGACTAGAGTGGTAAGGCAATGAGGAAAAGCTAGACAGATGAACAACAAAGTTAATATTAAGTGAACTAGTTTCTGATAGGAAGAAATATTACCCTTGAAGCTTAGCATGTTGTTTATACACAATTAAGCAGTGTGAAGGGTGGTTGCAGACAACTGAAAAAGAAGATGGTTTTATTACACAAAGACAAAAAAGGAGTCATAATTTCAGGTATTCAGCTTGATCATTACATTAGCACTGTATTTTTAGGCAATAGTCTTCAAGCATGAAACATACCAAGGAGAGAACTGTGAAGGAGTTTTTTGGACATGCTGTCCCCATTCACAATCAAGCCTTTGAGTAAGACTGTGCCTCCTTGGAACCAAGGCATTGGTGTTAGTCACTAGACAGACCATGTAAAACAGCACACACTCACTCAGGAATTCATTCCGGGTGTTCTGTTTTCCACACCCTTAGAATTTAAATGTTAAGTTTTAAAATCAAGATTTCTACAACATCTTGGTTTTTCTAGTACATTCTTGAAGTTACAAATTATAATTCATGAATCCTTTATACAACTTCTGTAAATTTGATTATTTCAATGCTTTATTTTACTATCAGATACTAACCAAAATCTTCTGTTAAAATTTCATATGTTAGCTATCATCAATGCAAGCTTGTTCTGTATATTCAGTGGAAACTAAGTGATAAATGTTCCGTTTTATCATTTCTAGAAGGACCGGTTACAGATAATCAAGTGCTCCCAGTGATATTGCTCTAAAATGAGACCAATAAAACATCATCAGCTTGAAGAGATACTAATTGCTACCAACATCTTAAAAATGGTAAATCAACTAACTTCTTTAAGGGACCATAAGGCCCGGGAGGTGGTGGCTCACACCTTTAATTCCAGAACTTAGGATGCAGAGGCAGGCAGATCTCTCTGAGTTCAAGGTCAGTCTGCTCTACAGAAGGAGTTTCAGGACAAGCTCCAAAGCTACACAGAGGAACCAAAAAACCATAAGGTCTAAACTCAGTTATGAAGCTACCTCAACCTATGAGTTATGGTGAGGACTTCCGTCCTTCTCCATCTTTTTTGTACTCTGTTATACTTTCCATATCACTATATACTTTCTTTTCCTTTCTTGATTTTCACATCATCTAAGACTTCAACTTTTTAAAGTTCCCTTCTGCAATGTTCCTTCAATCTTCTCATCCTGTGCTATTATTTGAATGCAAAATTTCCTCCATAGAGTCATGGTTTGAATATTTGTTTTCCAACGGGTGTAATTTTTTTAATCAAGGAACCTTTGGGATTGGGGACATAGCTGGCAGAAGCAGCTCCCTTGGTCAAGTTACCTCTTGCTTCCCTGCTTGCACATTTTGCTTTCCTGCTCTACTGCAGTGAACTTAGCTGTTGCACCACACTTTCCTAGTCATAACTGACTCAAACTGTTTGATTTATTACTAAATAGATCTTTCCTCCATAAATCTGTCTGGTATTTTCACTACAATAAAAGCAAATGTGATGAACACAACTAGCAAATACTTTGTTATCAGCAGGTGGTTTTCTTCTCTCTTGAAGGCCGAGCAAAGTCGAACTGGGGTATATCTGTTTCCCTCTCACAGTATTTCTGATAATTTCATGTGTTTTTTTTCTGAGGATGACACAGCTTCGATGAAGGCACATGACATTAGATTTTAACCACATTATATCCTGTACAATAAGTCATCTTCAAATGTTCTGTTTTGTATTTCAGATGATCTGATCTCTGTAATCTCGATGGGAGTATCTTTCTGCAACTTTTCTCTTTTCTGGCTTCTCAGATTTCAGGTCATTTGGTTGATCCCTCCATCAATATGTTGTTCACCATTATTTATTAATTTTATATAAAAGAATTTACTCACTAGCCACTTAAAATATTCGTGGTTGTCAAGCACATTAATGTAGAAATGTGGATTACTTTGTTCACCCTTCTAATTTATTTCCCTCACTCAGCAAACTACGGTAGAGTCAAGTTTATTTGCATATCAGCCTTGTTGTAATTTAAAACTGGACACTATGTGAGAAAGAGGTCCTGTGACAGAGCTCCCAGGAGGGAGACAAAAAGGGAGGAGAGGAAGTGGAGGAGGGTGACTGGCTTCTGGGTACAGGAGCAACACAAGAGAAGAGAGAGGGTGAGAGGGGGAGTGAGAGGAAGGGAGGGAGAGAGCGAGGGCTTGAGAAACACAGGAAGGGAAAGAGTGAAAAGAACCATAGAGATAGGTATAGGAGAGAGAGGGAGAAGAGGTAGGCAAGACCCACCTTTTAAAAAGGAACATAGCGAATGCTATATGGTCTTAATGGCTGCAGCTGAGAATATATCCTTTTAGGACCCTAAATGCAGGCCAGTACAGATGACTGAATACTAACAAGATTCATTTGATAACTGTTTTCCCTTCTTTCATTTCTTACCTGCATTTGTGCTATAATATAATGCCTGAAAATTAAATTTTTATATTTTGTTATTTATTTTTTGTTTTTTTCTCATTCTGTATTGCACAGATTTGAAAAGTATGTTATGCTGACTTCCTTGTGACAATATGCATGCCTTGAATTATCAGAGCAGATGAAACTTGTTGAAATTGTCCCCATTATTAGGACAAATAGAGTTGTGTGATCTAGAACTTCCTATTTTTTT
>JAQHUG010000568.1:270864-284624 GCA_028555095.1 Dicrostonyx torquatus | reverse complement strand
TGTTTCTACAAGCTTCCTAAGAGTACAAACAAGCAAGAGGGTCACAGGTTCTTGTCCATTCTCTTTGGCTTTTTTTCTTCTCTCGGTTTATCTTGTCTAACTCTGGTATGATAGTTTTTATTTTATCTATTATTTTAATTTTTTATATTTTAAAATAATAAATGAAGGAAGGAGAGTGGGGAGGAAGGAAAACCTAGTGGCTATGGTATAAGTTAACTATTGAACTTTCATTTATACCTGCTGGAAAAAGAAAGTTTTCTCTAATGGAGTGTTGCTGGGCATATCAGCCACTCCAAGCAGACCTTATGCTGAGAAGGAATTGATAAATATCTAGGGGACTCCAAAGTTTGTTTGTTTGTATGTGGGAGGTATGTGTGTGTGTTCTTTTATTTGGTTATAATTGGTGTTTTATTGCTATCACTTTCTCTTTGGATGTTTTATTTTTTTTTCTCAGTTTGGAAGGGTTTTGTTGTATTGGTATTTTTTTTTTTGGAAAAGCTTATAATTGCGTGGATACAGAGAGAGATGATCTGGAAGGATGTGGTGGAAGGCAAGAACATTTTGAAAATATTTTAATTTAAAAAATGTTTTAAATAATAGGAGAAAGGAAAATGTTAAGACATATATTATAATAAAAATTCACAATATTCAACATTTGTATATTAAATACTGTGCATTATTATTTCACAAGTGTAAAGTTTTATAACTGGTAGTTGATGAAATAAAAATTAATCTATGAAACTTCATTCTACTGCAATCTTTTAAATTTAAATTCTCTTTTTAAATGTATTTACTCATTTGCATATGCCTGTGTGCCTGAGAGTAAGTATTTCTATCTCATGTGACCAGTGATTGCAGAGGCCAGAAGGCATCAAATCCCTTGGAACTACAGTTACAGGTAACTTTGATTTATTTGACATGGGTCCTCTAGAAGATGATGACAACTTTAAACTGTAGTCCCTAAATTAATTTCTTAAAGCATATCTAGTAAAATAGGTTTATTTTATATAAGAACATATGTATTATCAAAGATTGTTTTACAAATTTCTTTGGAATATTTGAAGACAAGAGAATATTTTGGAATATTTTCAGCTGGCACTATTCATGAGAACTGATTTTATAATCTATCTTAATGATTTTATCAGAGTAGGTTTATATTGTATAGAAGGTAGAGAGGAAAATTAATATAATTATCTTACTTAAAAATATAAGAGCAGAACATTCCCCATATATCTTCAGGGTATTCATGTTTTGATACAGTATGTACAATGTGTACTTGTACAATGTCTATTGTTCTCCGCAGACTTCATGGTGTTGAAGCAATAACAGCATGCTTTGGAGAAGTTGAATATTCTACTTGTATGTAGGACAAAATTCCTCTCCGTTTTATTTGTGAGTCCATTCTCAATACACAAGAAGTGTGTTCAAAAGAGAGGAGAAAAATCAATCTCTAATATATACCTGCCTGTAGTGTAAGAAAAAATAAAATTATGGCATTAAATCAAATATGATTAGTTTAGTTTCATTGAAATAATAAGACTCAGACACCTAAATTCTTGAAAATTTGTGTAAGGATTTATACAGTCCTTCATTTTTTAATAGTGTTCTTCTGATCTTTATGGTCCTCTCTCTCATATATATATATGTATATATATATACATATATATGTATATATATATGTAAATATATTTGTAAAATATACAATATATAATGCACGTGTCTATAATATTTATATGTGTACATATGTATTTGTAAAAAATATATATAGATTTATTTGCCTGTGACTATTTGAGACAATACATAAGCTTTCATACTTTCCTTTGCTCATTCCTGAAATCCAACATAAATATACATATATACACCCACTTCTAGAAAAGCAGCCAAATGATCTAGGCAACAGATGGGAAACTCAGAGCCCATGTGTTCACATTCCAACTATGCCAATAACTTGCTGGGTGATCTTGAGCAAGCTACATATCTTCAGCTAATTGCCTTCCCTCTAAAAGAACAGAGCCATCGGGTTGGATATTAGCTTTCAGAAGCCAAGTAATGAATTTGTCCCACCATCCTTCTTAATATGGAAAACATATTCAAATAATAAAGAGCTGGAATTGATCTTATTATTATTGCATAATCTCATTAGGCCTCTCCTGCTGTTATGAAGGCTATAACCAAATGCTTTATAAAACCCACCTTTTAAATATAGGGCCTTTACTAAACTGAGACAAGGAACAAAAGGAAAACTTAAATACATCTAGTTGCCCCACAAAAAAAAAAATACAAGCAGACAATAAATGCACAGTATAGTCCTCAATATAATTAGTCATTAAAAATGGATAATACAATAACCCAGTAAGATTTCATCTCATAACGAGTAGAATGACTAAAGATTGAGAAATTCCACAGAAGACAGAGAGAAAGGATTGCAGGAGCCCGAGAGTTCAAGGACACCGGGAGAGAGCAGTGCACATAACCACCTAAGCAGGACTCATAGGAACTCCCAAGGACTGAAGCAGCAATCACTGAGCCTTCATTGCTCTGTTCTAGGTCCTTTGCACACATGTTATGGTGGTTTACCTTGGGGCTTATGTTGGGTTCCTAAACAGTGGGATAGCCAATTTCTCTGACACTTTTTCCAGCTCATGAAATCTGTTTCCACCTACTAGGGCCTTAACTGGTCTTGGGATGAGGTTTTTATGCCTAGTGTTATTGCATTTTTTTAAAAAAATGTGTTCCATTGATACCACTGGGAGACCTGTCCTTTTCTGAAGGGTAAAAGAGAAACAGTGGATGTGTGGAAGACCAGAAGTGGGTACACTGGAAGGTGAAGAGAAAGGAGACAGCCATGGGGATATATTGTTTAAGAGGAGAATAAATTTAACAATTAAAAGACAGAAAACAACAATACTCAAGAATATGGAAAAATTAAACAAGTATTATAATGTTAGTAAGATTATTAAATGCTGGAATTCCTTTAGAAAACTGTTCTACAATACGTTAAAATTATATTAAGTAGTGGAATATGAAATACAAACAAAGAACATTGAAAACATGTCCCTCTAAAAACCTATAGAATACTGTTTTAATATCTTTGTCAAGAATAACTACACAGTGAAAACATCCAAATTTCCTTTATGCATATGCAAAGTATGATTATTTATATGACAAAGTAGTATTCAGTCAGAAAAGAATGATTCATTTAAAGATATTTCAACAATAAGTAGTGAAACCTGGATTTGAATATCTCCCAAAGTCACACGTGTTGAAGTGTTCTTTATGGAGGTTAAATGAGAATGCTATTGTGTGTTGTGTTGTAGGAGGCCACTTGTTTATTTCTCGCTGCTCAGACTCCCAAAATAACCACTCAAAAACTGTAGTAATTAAATCATTGCTTGACCTATTAGCTCTAGCTTCTTATTGATTAGCTCTTACATATTAATTTAAGCCATTTCTATCGATCTGTGTATTGCCAGGTGGCTGTGGCTTATCAGCCAGGTTCTGGGCTCATCTGTCCAAGGTGGAGGCTACACAGCTTCTCACTGAATCCACCTTCTGTCTTCCAGAATTCAGTTTATTTTTCTGCTTAGCTGGATTCTGCCCTGCTATAGGGCCCAAAGCAGTTACTTTATTAATCCATGGGAATGACAACATGCAGAGGCGAACCCAACATCAGTGATGTTTCTGAGAAGTTGCTCAAAATTTAAGATGTAGTGCCTGATGAGTATTCTAACATTAATATGTGGCACTTTGCATGGTGCTTATATTAGTCTGTACATGTATTTGTGGAAAATTTGGGGTCCCAATCACTACTCTGGCTTCTGGCAATGATATGATCATTCATGGTTCATAGGTCTATTTCTACTATTTTGTGTTATTTCTTCATGCATTTAGAGCAAGTGATCCAGTAAAATATGAACTATAATATCCACAGCTGTGAGGCAAATACATTTTTTTGTTTATAAGTTAATAATATGTTTTTTGTTATAATGTCAGAAAATATGGCTAAGAACCTTGAGGATATCTGAATAAGTTCACAGAAAAGAGTCATAAAATGTCACACCTCATATAATCTTATTTTTCTAATAGGAAATAGGAATAAGAAAGTTTGGAGAGACAAAAAGTAAATGATATTTTCTAGTGTTGCTCAATTTCACCCCAGTCTTCACATTTTAATAAAGACTTTGCAAAGTTTTCAGGTGACCTTAGTCTGCTTTTTAAAGAACATAAAGCCCAAGAAAAGGGTTTTTCTCAGATTGCTAATTTGATGAACAATTTAAGTACTATTATACTAGACTGCACTTTTGGTGAGATAATGCTGTAGATAAACATCATCACCACACACACACACACACACACACACACACACATACACACACACACATATATATATAAACATCATCACCATACACATACTCATATATATATATGAAATATCCCCTAAAAGCTTGAATGCTGAACAGTTAGTGCCCAGCCGGTGAAACTATTGAAAACACCAAATGATCAATGTTCTCATGGAGTTTCACTAAAGATTTCTAGCTGAGTGTGCTACTCCCTTAATTTTTTTTTTATTTTTGCTTCCATGGAGTAAGATATATCATCTTCCATATCCTAAAAGGAGATGAATGTTCCACAGCTGTCCAAAGACAACCTTATAATGTAGAATTATCATTCAAAAATGCAGAATTTAATTACAGAAATTGTTTATGTCATTTGGAAGACCACTACATAGAACTTTGTGTACTTTATTCTGATAGCTGATCAATTCTCTTGATATGTTCAATGATATTAGTTGCACTGAGATATACGAATTATATCTTAGTGTTTAAAGAGCAATGCTTAGGAAAGAAGGTCAATTTGGATCTTCATTCTACACTAGGAACATTGAAAACTGTTAATGATTGCTTTTAGATGCCATGACAATCTCATGATCCAGATTCATAGGCTTGGATATTAGTTACACTTTTGTATAGTAGGGCAAAATCTTTATAGAATTATGATGAGCTAAAAACGTCTGAACATTTTCAATACTCTTTTATTTTTTTCTTTCTGGATTCATAGGTCTTAATAGCCAAATATTAGGAATAAATATATTTTAAATGACTTTTGTCTAGAAATTTCCTCTTTTCTATCATTTCTACTAATTAATATCAGACTTAGATATTGCAGAGCTCTTAGCTAGGAACACTAGACTCATTAATGCAGGTATGATCTACTCAAGACAATATTACCCCAAGGTAAAGACATGCAGCCTAGTGTCCCTAGTGCAGAACTTTGCAATTCTGTTAGACTGTCTCTAGCTACTGTATCATGGAAATTTGCATGAAATCAATATTGGATTTACAGTTGCATTCTATTTAGTGGTGGTGATTGATAAAAAGTCAAAGATACTGGTCAGATATCGTAGAGTTTCCAGGGTAAAGTCAAGAGGATGACAAGTTTTAGGGCAACCTTGTGTATATGACAAGATTATCTCAAATACCAAGAAGGACTAGGAAATCAAATCTTTGGTTGAAAAGAAACTTGTCAGCTCAGTCCCTTGTTCTGATGTGAATGTGGGTCTGTGGCTCTATCTCCATCCATCATGCAAAATTTCTATGGTGACGATCAAGATTTTCAACAATGTAAGTATCGGACAAGGTCAGTTCAGGCACCCTCTCCTCTGCTGCCCAAGCTACCAAGGTCCAGTGGAAGAGCAGAAGGAAGGAGAAAATGAGCAAGGAAATCAGGACCGCGAGAACTGGCCCACCAACTGAGACAGTGTGCTTGATCTTTTGGGAGCTCATCAAATCCAGCTGGACCAGGACTGAATGAGCATATGACCAAACCAGATTCTCTGAATGTGGCTGCGATTGGGGACTGACTAAGAAGCCAATGATAATGGCTCTGGGACCTACCTCTTCTGCATGCTTTTTGGGAACCTATTCTATATGGATGCACACCTTCTTAGACCGCGATGGAGGGGGGGAGGGCCTTGGGCTTTCCACAGGGCAGGGTATCCTGCCCCATCTTAAGGAAGCAGGGGGAGGGCGGTGGGGTAGTGGGGGAGCAGGAGGGCCTGGGACAAGGGGAGTAAATGTAAATTTTTCTTTTAACAATAAAAAATAAAAAAGAAAAGAAACTTGTCCCACTGACTTAAGTCCAAATAAATTAAATCCAGATAAATCACGCAATTGAGATTTGGGATAAAAAAGAGAAGAAAATTGTAAGAAATATTTATAAAACCCATAAAAATAATGTTCTCTTTTAATATTCAGAGAAACCAAAAGCAATTTTACAATTAAAGACAAATAATCTACTTCCCTTATACATCTGAGTTTAAATTGTTTAACAAAAGAAGTGTATTTGGGGGTCAATCTTTGTGAGAAGAGTCTGAGGGTTCTGATATGGTAAAAAAAATAATTGCAAACAGTATGTCAGTGATTTCTGAGAAGAGGTCAATACAGACTCAAGTGTGACATCAATTAGCAGATTCTTTTTTTTTCAGATTCTTTATGTTTTATTTTTGTTGCGAATTATTCAAAAGGAAACATCAAAATATAATCAAAAAGAGCAAAAGATACTACTCCCGTATGTCCTTGGAGATACTGAAACTTGAAAGTGTCAATTCAGAAGCACAAAGGTTGGCACATTCAAAGCCCTGGGAAGAAATGTGTTTCTTGATTCAGTGTGGTTCATAGAGAAGCCCTTATTCATTCTGTAATTCCATGTTTTCTATGGACTTTTGACATTCACATGAATCACAATTGTGCTTTTCAGAACCCTAGGGTTGTGGTGCAATTAACATCACAATGGAGTAGATTTCTTCAATGAACTGATGATGCAGACCAGAGGTCTCACTCCACAAGTTTTTATCACACCACTAAGGTAAGAGAAAAAATAATTGTAATTATAAACCTAAGGGCAATACGATAATTTAAAAATGTTCTTTTCATCATGCTTTGCCAGTTGGACTTCAGAATGCAGAGAGGCATAGTGAAGAATGGTTGAATTAAAAAGTATTTCTCCTTATTTTTTTTTCAGACAAGAAGGAAACGGTACTGAGATTAGAAGAAAAGCAAAACAATTATCTAGAGAAAAGATTTTTTTTTTTTAGAATATGAAGAATGTCTCAAACCTATAAAATACAAATGTCTATTAAAATATAATGACTTTAAAAAGTCAAAGGTGCTGAGGATGAAGTTACTTCCCTTCTTGGTCGTGTTTTAAAGACACGTTCTAAGATGTTAAAGTTCTGTTAAGTAAAGTTATAATTTGGAACTTTTTCCGTGGAAAAATTAGGGAATAGAGAAAATATATTTAATCATAAAATCCAACAGTACTTTGGTTGCTGGTACAATTTTTTTTCTCAAGCAAAGTTTGGAAGCATTCAGGGAAAAATGTAGAAGTATGAAATCTAAGTATATGTAGAATGTCCTTTTAAAAACAACAATACAAGTGAGAAAGCAGGCAATCTATGCTTTCAGAAAAAATTGAACTATTTGTGGGACTTTAGAAAAATTGATGCAAAATTAAAAAGCATTAAACAGTATATTATATGTAACTAGTATAATTTTCAATTGAGATTTAATTGATATTTTATATAAAATTAGTCTATTTGCAGAAACAAGGAATATTTGAAATAACAGAGAACTTTTCTTTCTCTAAGCAATTACTAAACCAGAATTTAAGAATAACACACCATTATAATAAGCATCCATCTGGACCAAAGCAAAGTGGAATGGAGGAAAAGATAATCTGTCAATTACAAATACTATCTTTTTTTCCTTTAGAGCAACTTTAAAAAGTTAATTTATACCTAAAAGCAAATTAAGTTTAAGAAATTATGTGTCGCTGGGCGGTGGTGGCGCACGCCTTTAATCCCAGCACTTGGGAGGCAGAGGCAGGCGGATCTCTGTGAGTTCAAGACCAGCCTGGTCTACAAGAGCTAGTTCCAGGACAGGCTCCAAAGCCACAGAGAAACTCTGTCTCGAAAAANCCAGCCTGGTCTACAAGAGCTAGTTCCAGGACAGGCTCCAAAGCCACAGAGAAACTCTGTCTCGAAAAACCAAAAAAAAAAAAAAAAAAAAAAAGAAAAGAAAAGAAATTATGTGTTATACTTGAAAGCAGTACAGGACTAATAAAAAGAAATAATATTCCAAAACATTTGTTCATGGCTGTATTATCAGCTCCTGGTCACCACAATAATGTCATTAAACTAAGTAGCTTGTAGCAGCAGAAATGTACTGCCTCACAATCTGCAGGCCCAACTCTGAAACAAAGATGTCATTAACGTTGCTTTAATCTGACGTCTGTGAGGAGAATGCACTTCATTTCTCTTCTGACTTCTTGTTGGCTTCAGATTTCTTTGAACTGTATATATTATTTTTCTTGTGTCTCCACAAAAGTAAGTCTCAGACCAAAGACCAAGTGTTGTAGGAGGCCACTTGTTCATTCCTGGCTTTCCATCCAAAATAATCACTCAGAAACTATATCATTTGAATCACTGCCTGGCCAATAGCTTAAGCGTATTTTTAACTAGTCCTTACAACAAATTTAATCCATTTCTTTTAATCTGTGTATTGTAACATGGGGGGACCTGCTTGTTGTGGTTACTGTCCCGCCCAGTACCCCACAGCCAGCAAGCCCCAAAGAAAAACACCCAGAGGTCTCCATGAGATTATAAACTGATTGGCCCATTAGCTCAAGCTTCTTACTAGCACTTATACCTTATATTAACCCATTGTTCTTATCTGTTAGCCATGCGGCTTGGTACCTTTTCTCATCATATATTGCCTCTTCGGTGGTCTGTGCAGGAGTGCCAAGGGAGCTTTCTGCTTCCCAAAATTCTCTTGTTCTCACATCTACTTCCTGTCTGGTTTTCCTGCCTATACTTCCTGCCTGGCCAATCAGCATTTATTTAAAACATGATTGGCAGAATACAGACAATTCTCCTGCACCAGTGTATCGCCATGTGATTGTGACTTACCAGCAAGGTTTTGTCTGGCATCTGTCTTTGGTGGGGCTACATATCTTCTCTCTGATTCTGCCTTCTTTCTCCCATCATTCAGTTTAGTTTTCCTAGCCTAGCTCTACTTTACCCTATCACAGGCCAAAACAGATTCTTTATTCATTAAGCAATATTATTCACAGCATACAGCGGTGAATTCCACATCAACTCAGTTCTCATGAGACTTGGGGATTCAGTTTCAAGTTTCCCAGTTTTAGTTAGAAATACTCTTGAGAGTGGTTTTCAAACCAACAAGCAGGATCAAGACAAAAAAAAAACCTTAAGAAGAAGGAATAGCAAGCCTGTGGGCTGGGAAGGTGTCTCTGTACTTGAGGCACTTGCTTCACAAATGTGAATGCCTCAGATTACATCCTAGAATCCAAGTAAAGCCTAGCATATTAGCACCCATCTGTAATACCGGAACTCTTAAAGAGAGAAGAACACCATCAGCAGAAGTACCCCTTGAGGCATATAGGCCAGATACAATGAAATTCACAGTACAAATAACACGGAACATGTCTCAAACAAGGTGGCAGATGAGACTGCTCTTTGAGGTTGTCCTAGTACATCCATACATGCACCGTGGCCGGTGTACCTTTATCAAAACACATGAATGTACACACATATGCAAGCATGTACATGCACTCAGACAAACAAACACACAAAATAACTGAGCTTAATTCATTTTTTAGGATGTTGTTTTATTGATCATTTTAGGTATGATCACTAAACTCATTGATAGGAAAATTCAACAAGAAGAATAACACTAGAGCTTTCTAGAAGGAAAAAAGCTTTCAAAGTCTTGAATAAGATGTGGAAATTGGAATCTAAGGAGCAGTAACATTTTACATGACTATGTACCTGTGGAGTTTCATGTTTCTAATGAAGTATCATGAGATTTCAATACAATGTGTGGCCATGCATAATTGTTTTTAGTGAGGGTTTCTATTGCTGTAAAGAGACATCACGACTGTGGCAAGTCTTAGAATGGAGAACATTTAAGTGGGGCTAGCTTGTAGTTTCAGAGTTTAAGTCCATTTTTGTCATGGCAGGTGGCATGCAGGAAGACATGATGCTATGATGCTGGAGAAGGAGCTGAGAGTTCTTCATCTTGATTTGCAGGCAGAGAACCAACCCTGTCACACAGCATGTAAGCTGGAGCAAAAGAGACCTCAGAGCCCACCCTCAGAGTGGCACATCTTCTCCAATAAACCCACACCTACTCCAACAAAGCTACATCTCTTAATAGTGCCATTCCCTATAGGAGGCATTTTTTTCAAACCTCCACAATAATCCTCATGTCTGTTTCATATGTGTTTTATGAATGAAAATTTATGAATTGATTTTATGAAAGAAAATTTAGTATGGCTGATTTGTAAATATATGATGTCAGGCAAAGAAAACAAAAACAAACAACAAAAACTCTTCGGAGAAAGCAGGGAGAGGAGACAAGAAGAGGAATTGTCACCCATACAAAATTACACAGTTTTGCAAAAGTTAGGATCATTTCAATGCCAGGGAAAGGAGAGAAGACTGCTTTCTTGACCAAGACAGGACAGCTGACATACCTACAAGATGACTTCTCAAGTGGATTTGGACACCTTGTATAGAGCAGCACTGTGAAAAATCTGAACCCTCAATAATGCCCCTTCCATATCACTCTTTTCCTCCAATGAGTACCTCTTTTCAATGGTGACTCATTACTCTTTCTTAGAAATATTTTTATAGAGGTCACATTGAGGTTACATACTGAGGTAATTGGCCTTCCTTTCTTGAACTGTTGAAGTGTGAAAGACATAGAAAAAATAAAACTCTGAAAATTGGCTTACTTTTGAGGTATTTCTTAAAAAGAACTTCTAAAGAGACTATCCAGAATTTTCAAAGAAACCCAAGGGATGCCTTTGTGCTTTGCCAAGAAGTTTCAAATAAGCTACTTGCTTTGATTGTTTTATCCACAAAATCATAAAGTTTGATGTATTAGTTTACACTCTGATAATGCTTCATACCTAAGCATCCGGGGCTGAGTAGCTGGTAATCACCATTGGATTCTGACAATCTTAAAATGTTATTTTTGGTTTCTCCAATTGTTTTATTTCTGTATATTACTAATTTGTATTTCACATTGTTTTGTACTGCGGGGTTTAAGTTTTACATTACGAAATTCAAGTTCTCTGATTTTCTCCTCAAATAACCCATGTACTATTCTACCCTTTTCTACTCTTTTTTAAAGACTATTTTATTTTATTGCTTTAAAAAAAAAACAATCAAAGTTACCACTCCCTCTCCTCATCCACTCCCCTCCCACCTCACCCCGTCTAATGCTAAGAAAGGGTAATACACCCTGCCCTGTGAAAAGTCCAAGGCCCTCCCTACTACATCTAGATTGAGCAAGGTATACATCCAAGGAGAATAGGATCCCAAGAAGCAAGTACATGCAGTAGAGACAAATCCCAGTATCACTATCAGTGGCCCCTCTGTCTGCCCAACTGTAAAGCACATTCACAGGAACTAGTTTTTTTTACCATGCTCGTTCTCTTGTTTCAACTTTTTCTTTCAGTATTGTTCCAATAATTTTAAACTCTCTGCCTATGGTAGCACTATCTACTCAACAGCCTTCCCGGATGAAATGATGCATTCCTTTTGTCAGTTTTCACCATTGTTCAGTGCCTATTCTCAATTGTCTGTCTTTAGCTTTTTTTTTTTTTTTTTTTTTGATTTTCGAGACAGGGTTTCTCTGTGGCTTTGGAGTCTGTCCTGGAACTAGTTCTTGTAGACCAGGCTGGCCTCGATCTCACAGAGATCCGCCTGCCTCTACCTCCCGAATGCTGGGATTAAAGGCGTGTGCTATCACCGCCCTGCTGTCTTTAGCTTTTTGAGACACAGAACCTGGAGGTCACTGATTTCACCAGGCTGACTGGAGAATGAACTTCAGTGATCAGAATAACCTTGTACCCGCATGCCTAGAGATACAGGAGCTTGCTGAAACAACACTTTTTAGCATGGGTTTTGAGGGAACTGGAATAGGTATTCATTTTTGCATAGCAGACCCTTTACCACTAAGCCATTTCTCTAGCCCCCGTTATTAAAATTTGAATACCGGAGTGAAAGCTTTTCTGTGGAGCTGAAAGACTTATGTTTGAAATCATGATGTTGCTCAATTTGGTTGTTCCCTTGAGGTGGTTCCTCCAGACCTCCCTTCCTATCCAGATCCAATCCCTTTCTTTTTTTCAGTAGAAAACAAACAGATATTAAAACAGCACTTCTAAATGAAAAAGACCACCACATGACCCAATTACTAAGTAAAAGTAGAATGTGAGAAATGACAAACCCTGTTACAGAATTAGGGCTGAATGGCACAGTTTGGAATTAAAGCATCATTTTCTTCATCATTTTGAAGTATTAAAATATGATAATTGTGCCTAGATTTCACTGATTAAGAAACATTTCATAAAGTGTTTAATATTTATGACCACATGTCTGTGAAAATTATCAACACTGATTATGATTACAATTATAAGAAATATTAAATATTAACATGTTATTAAATAGTATAATAATTACCCTAGATTGAGGATTCAAGCATTCATACATCAAGAACTTGTTCAAACAGATGAGATGTGATTCTTCCTAATTACTGTAGGTTTTCTAAGACCATATTAAGGTAAATATTCCATAACTTGAAAAGTAAATAGACTGAGCTGTTCGTAACTTTTGGAATGTTACTCGTGGCTATTAAACTCTGGTCAAATCAATTACCTTGAAATAATCAGATACCAAAAACTTTCCTCAAACACAACTTTTCCTCAAGACATTTGGAAAAACTCCAGCTAAACAAACAATAAAAAATAGGTCCAAGTTGATACTTGAAAGCAAATCTTATAAGAGAAATGTAAACTTTTCCTAATGCTAAACCATGTAAGACTTTCTTGGATGAGGTTTCATTGAAAAATATTTCAACTTCAAAGGATACTAAATATTTGAAACTGAGATATTACTCAGTCAGTAAGATACCTTCCATAAAAGCAAGAGGACAAAAGTTCAAATGTTCAATACCATCACATAAATGCTTCAGGGAATACTCAGAATATCTACAAATTCAACCCTTCCAGGAAGACACAGGTAGAAACAGACACAGGTAGATACCCAGAGCTCACTGGTCAGGCACAGTGGTTAAATATATGTATGTTTCAGGTTCAGTGAGAGACCCTATCTCAATTTTAGTAGATAATGAGAATAAATATGGTATTTAATAGAGATCTCATACATGCATACACACACATATACATATGTACTTACAAGCCCATATTTAAAAAATGAACAAATAAACACATATTCAAAGTGATTATGAAATGCTGAAAAGCAAGTCAAGATTAGTAAAAATAACAATGAAAGCTCAATGTAGTATTAACCAATCAAAATAACCATGTAATGGCTATTTAGAATGTCTTTATGTTATCGTTTATATTGAGCTATATGTATTTTTCTACTCTCTTCCCTTCCTCCTTGACCCCTTTTATCCTCTCCCAGGATCTCCATGCTCCCAATTTACTCAGGAGATCTTGTCTTTTTCTGTTTGCCATATAGATTAGACCTTTGTATATCTCCCTTAGGGTCCTTTTTGTTGTATAGGTTCTCTGGGATTATGAATTGTAGCATGGCTTTCCCATGCTTTATGCCTAAAATCCACTTATAAGTGTGGGAGGGTCCACCTGTATTTCTGTGCTTTGATTGGTTAAATAAAGACCTGCCTGGCTTATAGTTAGGTCAACCCTTA
>JAQHUG010000568.1:248597-258640 GCA_028555095.1 Dicrostonyx torquatus | reverse complement strand
CTGCGATGGTGGCTCATGGCGTCTGGCTCACTTCCTTTCTTCTCCTCCCAGAACTTCTGTTCTGACTACTCCGCCCACCTAAGGGCTGACCTGTCTATAAGCCAGGCAGCTCTTTATTCAACCAATAAGAGTAATACAAAATACAGGAGAACACTCCCACATCAATTAGAAGAACTAATTTTCAATCAATATTTTAAAATACCTAAGTACATAAAAAAAAGAAAAGAAAAAAATTTAAGTGCAATACAAACTCCATTCAACAATGGAATGAAGAAAAAAAAAACCCTCTGGTGTTCTTCCAGGCTTTATATTGCTGATTCTTCCTTTCAAAAACAAAGTATACAAAGGTGTATAATTCCTCTTTGAAGATTGTTTCTCATGCCTTTCAACGTAGATATATATGAGACAATCTTTAAAATATAAGTGGAAACTGAAGAGATGGCTCATCATTTAAGTACACACTGGCTGCTATTGTCACTTTGATTCCCAACTCCACATGATGGCTAACAGTTTACGGTAATGTCAGTCCCAAAGGATCTGCTAACTCTTCTGACATCCGGCCTCTGCTGGCACTGTACATGCATGCCACAACAGAAATTTGTGCAGCAAAACAACTATACATTTTTAGTAAAGTATCATTTAATAGGAACAGATATAATAGAAAATTTCATGGCAATAACAGCGAAAAGTAAAGGGAATGTTTGAAAATTATGCACTCCCAATTATATTGAATTACATTTAAGACACAAACGAGGTAGATAAAATACTTTAAATAACTCTATGATCACCATCCAATTTATATCTTAAATAGTAATTTAGAATTCTGTATATTTCAATACATGGCCAAAAGCAATATTTTATGTTACATCAATGTCATCTATGACTTTATCCTTTTACTATGTTGATATCTAACTCATCTACATCCACAGATTTTTTTTCCCATGGTAACCTTATACAAATCTTGTCACTCAGTCTATATTCCCTAACCAGCCTCTCTTCTCACGAGACAAATGTATGGGTTTTGATAATTTTTGATTTTTACCCCTCATGTAAACTTAAAAAAAATCATTTTACTATATTGTTCTTTTCATTATGATAGTTTTTTCACGTAAATAACTTTTTAGTTACTTTAAAATATATGTGAAACATTGAAAATAAAGAACCATTGAATGCAAATATTCAATAATGTTTAATAATATAAAATACATAAATCACATTTATGCAAATTTAAATGTTTTAATTATGTAAAGGTGTTTATTATAAGTTAAGTCAATGAATGGTGTATTAACCTGCAACAAAGTGAACACACTCTTAACTCCAGGAAGCACTGTATTTAGTAATGGACTTCTTTCTGTATTAAGGATTTCTTACACAAGGGAAAGATGATGTGAACTCCAGAGCAGCATGGATTTTAGTCAGCTTTGAATTTACACATTTTGAAACAATTTCCTTTAGCAAGTATTGAATGGACTCTTGCACTATAAGCAAAAGAGGCCTTCTGCTTTTTCCATCTTGGATAACTATAAGGAAGTATGATCATGGCAACGAGCCATGTCTTTCTGTCTTCATATATGTAGAATGTGGGTGCACACGTGCCACAGTAGGTGTGTGCCGATCCAAAGACAACCTCTGTCTGGCATTTTTACTTGGCTTTCACCATGTTTGAAACAGGAGGATGTCTTAGTTACTTTTCTGTTGCTGTGGAAAACTGCTTTAACAAAACACTTTTAAGGAGAGAGAGAAATCACTTACGTGTGCTTATAAAGTTCTTTGAAGATATATCATATTAGGGAAGACTTAAGGCAGGTAGGGGAGACACAGTTGCAGGAGGCTCATTGGTAGGTTACATATGCATTTAGAAAGCAGAGATAAAAAGGAAGTTGCTTGGTCTATGAAACCTCAATTCCCACTCCCTGTGACACACTTCCTCTTGGAAGAGCTTCAGCTCTTAAAGGTTCCACAACCTTGCATGAATGCTGCTACCTGGGAGAACAAGTCTCAATTTGCAAGAGCATAAGAGAGATGATTCCCAATTAGATGCAAATACAGAGCCCTTGTGCTGATTGCTGTTGCATACTCCAGAATGACTGGTCAATGAGTTTTCCAAAAATGTTCTTGTCCCTGACTCTCTTCCATCCCAACGTAGGTGCTTATGGATTCAACGCACACACTCCTAATTCATTTTGCATGGAGACTTAAACCCAAGGTCTTATATTCTGTGACAAAGTTCTTGATCCACTGAGCTATCTTTTTAGCCTCCATGACATCAAGATTTACTGGACCTCTGAGTAGCAATTTAGATTAAAAGGATGTTACCTGCTAGTGCTGAAACAGGAAGCTAAAACTGATAGATGCATTTGATAATTCAGGCAAAGAACTATATGGTTCCAATTCCATGGCCCATGTATCTAGAACAACAAGTGATATTATCATTGATAACATCATTATTGGTTATCATCAGAACATTTTTAAAAGTCAAAAGTACAATTGGAGGAACCTAGAGAAGTCTGTAAGACCTACTGTTGGCATTCAATGTGAAACACATGCAAATTACTTGGTTTTATGAATTGATTAGGAGAAAAATTAGTAATAGTCTGTGACAAACTTCTCTTCATATCATGTCACATATTCATCAAGTGAAACCCTCCAGGTGGTATAATTAGTGTCCCATCTGTGATTCTTTCATGAATTTTATAACTGGAAAGATAGGGCAAAGATGGATGGTTTTATTATACAATATAAATCTATACACATAATACATTTGCATAAACACGCGTGTCTTTCTGTGTGTATGTGAAAGAGATTGTATTATATTATTTTGTTTAGTACAGAATTGATTAACGGATTTATGACTAATAATGACAGGGCTGTTCTTTCTATGTGTAATTGTGTCATTTTTAGACACCTTTTCAAAGTATTAATAAGATAAATGGCTTAAATTTAGGTCAATTAGTTTAGAAGAATTATAGTAATTTTAATTCTTATCTTAAAATAAGAAAAATGTATTTATTAATATTTTTCTCTATTTGATTGTCTTGATTTAATTTTTAGCCATGTTGAAAATTTAATATTACAATTTTAATATGTCAACACACTATCTCTTTTTTCAATATACATATATAATGTGCTTATTTATATGAATATGTGTATCTATACATGCACACAACCATCATGTGTGTGTGTGTCTGTGTGTGCATGTATGCATATGTTAATGAAAAGCTGTATTTAATTTCCTGATATGTATTTTACAAAGTAGTCATCTTATTATGGAAAAAGTAATTTCTGAAATGTTAATATTTTCTTTGAATTGAACATAGCACAAACATAAAAATCCTTGTAAATTCTTGCCTCAAATAGTTTTTACAAGGTTGCCCTCTTCTGGCCACAGAAATTATTTCAATTTTTTTTCTCATAGACTTCAATTGTATTACAAAGTTACGTAAAGCTCATTTATAATAATCTGGCATAAGATAGATAAATAGACAGACACTATTGAATGACAAAACTCAGGAAAGTCTTTTTAATATTTCTAATACACATGGTCTTCTATTAAAGACCACTTATTTATTTTCTTTTAAATTTCTGCTTCACTGACAGTCTGGGAATTCATATGCCAAACTCGGTCATAAGTTAATAAATGAAGTGAATGCTTGAGGTGCTCCAGATGGACTTCAACTGCCAATGCTGCCGTTCACCAAATGAAAAAGAGAGTGGGGCGGGCTCTACTCACGCAGCTGGAATTAAAATTCCAAATGGAAACTTTACTTGTGCACTTCAAAGCAACACTGAAAGGAACAAACTCCAGACAATGCTTTATTTCCAGAAATAAACTTTCTATCTCAAGCTTTCATAACTAGTTGAAAACAATTATAAGGATGAGAGAACTGTATAACAAAGAGAAATCAATGCTTACATATGAGACTTGTGATAATAGTCTATTTAAAACTTTATTCATTCATATGTGTATTTGTGCGAGTGAATGCAATATGTATACTGCAGAGGTCTGGAAAGTAGCAGACTTATGATCCCTGAAACTAGTACAGTCATATGCTGCCAGAATACATGAGTGTTGGGAAATGAACATTGATTCTCTGGGGAATCAGGATGTTGACTAAATAATCTTTGTAGCCCCTTAAAAACATGAGTATGTATATGTGGTTATTGTATTTTTTTTGTCTGCTCTGATCACTATATTTTGCTTATAGAATTTCAGGGAAGCATGGATGGAATGTTGGTTCAGATCTATTTCTTTTCGAGCCTTTGTTCATAGATTCCATACTTTCAAGAAGTACTGACAAAGCAGTGACCATCAGAGGGCCCAAGCAGCTTACAGTAACTCAGTATACAGACTCTGTAATGAACTAAAGAACTAGAGATTTAAAGCAAACAAACAATTAATTAATTCAAAGAATGGGCCGGGGACCCAAGCCACATACCCAAAATAAGGGGGAAAGTGCCTAAAAATATTTCAAAAATGTTTCTTGTCCCTAGCAATTAGGAAAATAAAAATCAAATAACTTATTTATTTGATGTTACCCCAATCAAAATGCCCAAGACCAAATAAAATGACTGTTAACAAATGCTGGAAGGTTTGTGAGGAAAAGGAATCCATGTAATTCTTGGTGGGAGTACAAACTTGTTGGTGTTGTCACTATTTAAACCAGTGTGAAGAATTCTCAAAAATAAAAACTAAATCTACCCTATGACCCAACAACATAAGTCCTTGCCATGATACAAAGGACTGCACACCATTACACATTTAACTTGGTCAATCGTGTTCATTGCTGTTCTATTTACCAAAGCTAGAAATGGAAACAACCTAAATGCACTTTACCTGAAGGGCATGTACACTATGAAATATTCAGGGAAACAGATGGAACTAGAAAAATCCTATTGAGTAAACACATATGAAGAAAGACAAGCATTACATATTCTTTTTAATCTGATGTTTCTATCTACAAATCTACATGTGCATATAACCTATCGTACCTGCAAAACAACACTAAAAATAAATAAATAGATAATAGCAACAATAAGAAGAATAAGCACCAAAAAAAACCAACTAAACGCCACTCACAGAAATTTAAAAGGACCATAGCTTAGGTAAGACATGACTGAGAGCAATAGAGAAGGAAGATCGAAGAACGCAATGAGTTTGATTAGAGGAAGGATAAAAAAGGACAACTCTAATTAATAAGAAAGATAAATAAAAAGGGGGTAAAATAACAACAAGCATATCTGAAAAATCATGAGGAAACCATTAACTATCTACCTAAAATTTTTAAAAAGGCAAACATATGCCATATGTATGTAGACATACATACTTTAAATGGAATAGTCTCATCTGGGCTGACAATGTTCCCTCTAAGAACAAAGATCACCTATCAAAAACACCAACTTCACACATGAGAAGCCATTTTGTAATGATTTTATATAGCTTCCTCTCCACCCCCACTTCAACCCTTTTACGTGGTCCCCATGCTCCAAATTTACTCACGAAATCTTGTCTTTTTCTACTTCCCATGTAGCTTGGATCCATGTATGCGTTTCTTAGGGTCCTCATTGCTGACTAGGATCTCTGGGATTGTAAATTGTAGCCTGGTTTTGGACAGAGTTGTCCAAGAGGCACTGAAAATATTATAGGTTCTTGCTATTGCCCTTGTTTACCACCCAACAAGTGGAATATCAACACCTAATAGAGAGACCACCACTTTAGATGTGGGACACAGAGGTCACTGAGCTGCACCTAACCTAAATGTCTTCTTTCTGAGAACTAGTTTTTATTGTAAAAGAAGGAAATATGCTGAGGTCATTCCCTATGGAGAGATACTTTGCTAAGTCTAGACACAGCTTCCAAAGGAGTGAAGTAGTCAACAGTCTTAGCCAGCAATGAAGTTGCTGAACCACAACAAGGACCAGCATAGTACAAAAGCGCTAAGGGTGCAACAGTGGCATTCACACCTTGGTAGTAACCAACAGATCTCTCATTGGACTGCAGACCCATTGCACAAGATGAAAATGATGCTAGAAACTAGTCAAGTACCCAGGTCTAGTGAGTTCACTTACCTTGGAGGAGAATCTATAGCTATCACTTTACTAAAATGGAATAATCCGTACATGCACTCAAGTCATTTGCCTTTATTACTAAGGATAAATGTATTCCATAACCCCTGTCAAGAAAACTTCTCTTTGAAATAGACAGAGACCATAAAAGCAAACTGCAGCCAATTAAAATCCAGAATTGTGAAGCCCAATCTTAAACACTCCTACACCTAAGGCTCAAGAAACCTTGCTGAAGAGAAGGAGGAAAGGTTTAAGAGCCTGAAGACAAGGAAGGTTACTGTGAGATTATATCTCCCAATAATTTCAGAAGTTACACCCCTAATATCTCACCAACCTGACTATGTCAGCATGAGATAAACCAGGACAGTGACAATAGACATGTCAAAGTGGTCGGGGGGAAGAGATAAGCAAGGGCTCAATGACCCAACTATATAATAAGAACTACAGATAACAAACAAATTTTGAGAATGGGAGAAATAATGTTCATGTGGAAAGAGTACATCAATTGATTATTTAATAACAAGGGGTGAGTGTTGAAAACATATATACAAGTAACATTTTACAAGCTGAGAAGATTATATTTAGGAATACACACATACACAGACATTCACACACACATGCACACACACAAATGTGCATGTAACAACAATTAATGAAAGAGAAAATGCTATGACTTCAAAAGAGAGCAGGCAGGAGTAGGAAAGGGTATGTGTGAAGGCTGGAGGAAGAAATGATGTAATTATATTAGAATCTCAAAAGTAAAATAAAGAAAAATAATACTATTTCAATTCCTATAACACATACGCAATGAAAGTAAGAAAGTTATTGTCAGTTAGGAAAACTAAACAAATAATTATAAATTAAATAACAATTGATGCTTTAAATACTGATGTGAAAAAATGACATTAAATGCTCTTGTTTAGTTTACACTGGAAGTCCAAGGAACATCCTAATGTGGGAGGCTGGTAGTGAGGGCCTGGAGTTTTGAAACTGAAGGAAAGTTGTGTTAGGAACATAAAACGCTTCAAAATATCTGCAGAACAGCTGTGCAAGCAATGCTTGTTGATAGAGCCTGACATAGTTATTAAAGACAATATTATGAGATTATACTAATGGCTACATGTGGTGAATTTAATTTTCTTGCAATCACTACTTCATTTGTTACAACTAAAAATGCATGTAGGAGATAGCATGCTGTCTATAAATGCATGCTAAATGAAAAGTAAGACTAGGTTTAAATGACAGCACTATGAATGCCCTTCTCAGCCGAACTAATGAACTCTTTATTCCTAGCCTTTAATAAATAATCAGTGATGCTTGTTTTGTTACTTCTGCTCAGTCTTTTACTCTGTGTGTGTTGCATTCTTACTGTTTTATAGATGTGTTACCTAGAGGCATCTTAAATAATTTCTCCATTTCTCCCTATTTTGGTTGATTTTAAAGTCATTAAATTTGTAAGGTGTCTGAGCGATGTGTTATCAGTTTCTTACTGACTTAAACTAAGAAATAAATACGTGGAGTTAAGCAATCTCCCAGCTCAATAACTGTTTTGTTATTGCTTGTCCTATGAAGTATCTTTCTCAGTGGGGCACAATACCTGAGCTGAGAGCATTGTGGAAATTTGATACACCTTTCATTTACACTCTTTCTACTTTAATTAGGATCAGACTCCTGATGTGAGATTCCCCTCAGTATTCTGTATGTTATAAATATGTTTTATTAACATTGGTTAATAAAAAAAAACTGTTTCAGTCTATGGCAGAGCAGAATACAGCCAGGTGAGAAATCTCAGCAGAGATATATATGGGGAGAGTAAAAGAGTCAGAGAGACATCATGAACCTGCTGAAAGAGAAGGACATGCTGGAAACTTGGTGGTATGCCACAGCCTCGTGGTGATACACAGAATAATAGAAATGGGTTAATTCCAGTTGGAAGAACTAGCTAGAAATATGCCTGAGCCATCAGAAGAACAGTGTTATAATTAATACAGTTTCTGTGTGATTATTCTCTTACTACAGACTTCTGCTTGGCTCTTTTAACCATTGTATTCACTTGGTGAGTATCTGCTTTAAACCCTGTAGGCATAAAGATAAATATTATTGCCTAAGTCTTCATTAATCTTAGATTCCAGGTACAGTCCAGTCCAGTTGAAATTATAACATCATAAATGAGGTCACTTATCTTTGATGGCCAGGCCTGTAGGAGAGAAAAGCAATAATTATCTTTTTAAAAATGTTTTTATTTATTTGTTTGGCATACCAACTACAGTTTCTCCTCCCCCCTTCCTGTTCCTTCCCCTCACCTCCCTTCTACATCCCCATCCACTTTTCTTCCATCTCTATTTAGATGGGGTAAGGCCTCCAATGGGAGCCAACAATGTGTGGCACATCAAGCTGAAGCAAGACCAAGCTTGTGTCCCTTGCATCAGGACTGACCAAAGCATCCTATCATAGGGTATAGGTTCCAAAGACGTAGCTCATGCATCAAGAACAGGTTCTAGCCCTACTTCTAGGGGCCCTCCAAAAGACAAAATTACAAAACTGTCACATTCAGAGGGCCAAAGTCAGTTGTACACAAATTTCTTAGCAAACTGAACAGAGTCTATGAGTTTAGGTTAGTTGTCTCTGTGTGTTTCCCCATTGTGATCTTTACCTCCCTTGCTCAGATCACCCCTTCTTCCTCTCTTAAACTGGACTTCCAGTGCTTGGTCCAGAGCTTGGCTGTGGATCTCTACATCTGCTTTTATCGGTTACTGAATAAAGGCTTTGTGATGACACTTAAGATAGTCACCTATCTGAGGTATAGGAGAGGAGCAGTTCAGGCACCCTCTCCACTATTGCTATGAGTCTTATCTGGGGTTATCCTTGTGGGTTCTTTGGAGCTTCACTGACCCCGGATTTACCCCTAGCCCCATAATCGCTCCTCTATCAAGATATTCCATTCATTATTTTTGCCCTGTTTCCTGCCCCCAACTCAACCATCATGATCCCTTTTGTTCCCATCCCCATTTCCTCTTCTCTACCCCAGCCTCAGTTTACCTAGAATATCTCACTTATTTTTATTCCCAGGGAGATCCATGCATCCCTAGCTTCTGATACCTAGCTTCTCTAGTCTATGTTGGAGAGGATGGGAAGTAAGAGAAAAACTCCTCCACTGTTGGTAGGGGTGGAAACTTTTACAGTCACTTTGGATATCAGTATGGTGGTTCCCTAGGAAACTTAGACTCAATCTATCTCAAGACCCTGTGATATAACTCTTAGGCATATACCCTAAGAATGGTGAATCGTACGCTAAGGATACTTGCTTGAGTATGCTCATAGCAGCATTGTTCATAATAGCCAGAACCAAAAGATTTCTCTCAATCTAAGAAATGATTAAAGAATATGTGGTATGTCTACACAATGGATTATTACTCAGCAGAAAATAATGAATGACTTAATAAAATTTGCAGACAAATGGATTGTACAAGAAAGAAATCATCCTGAGTGAGATATCCAAGACACAGAAAGACAAATATGGTATGTGCTCATGCATAAGTGCATATTAGATGTAAAACAAAGGATAACCGAGCAATAATTTTCTTAAAGAACTCAGGTTGTGTCATTCTTTTAAAAGCATGATAATAACTTAACTTAAAAATTCATCATCCAGTTTGTGCTCTAAGCTGTTCAAAAATGAATGACATGAGAGAAGGAAGGCGTTAGGTCATAGGAAAGTAGTGAGAAGACATCAACAGAAAACGCCTTTAACCATGATTTGCATGTTAAAAAAAGAAAAGTAAATGAATTTTAAAATTTCAAAAAAAAAGAATTAGCAGTCTAGAGAATTATGTAAAGAAACACAATAGTTGGAAATAAGTTTCAGGTTTTTCTTAATTTGTGATATGAGTGGCAGCACTATTATATATTATTTAAAATTTACATTAAAGTCAAATTAAAAATGAAAGATCATTTGAGCTAGTAAGAACAAGAGCAGTTAA
>JAQHUG010000568.1:209276-226564 GCA_028555095.1 Dicrostonyx torquatus | reverse complement strand
CTCTTAAGGAAGCAGGGGGAGAGAGGAGGGGAAGTGGGGGAGCAGGAGGGGACTGGGATAAGAGGAGAAAGTGTAAATTTTTTAATGAAAAAATACAAGAATATAATAATAATAATAAAGAGGGACTCACGTATTTCTGGAAGAGGAAATGGAAGAGATCTCCTGAGTAAACTGGTGGAGGGGTGGGAACAATGAGGAACAGGTTGGGTGAGTTGGAGCAGAACAGAGAGGGAAAGTAATGAAAATGGTGTCTTGATGAGAGGAAAGTTTCAAGTCAGGGAGAAACCTGGTGTGAGGGAAACTCCCACATTCTTCCTCTCTTTCTTAGAAAACAGGTCAATAAAAAACAAACTGGGCAGCAACGTGACAAACACACAAATAAACAGAGAAAAAGAAATAGATTTCCCAATCTGATTCTCAGCCCAAAGCAGACTGCCTGCAAGATGTCTGTCTTTCTCAGGTCACTAGGGACTCCTAAAACCTGAAGAGGACCCATTTTTTCTATTCCTGAAGACTCTCTCTAGAAAGGGTCCTTCTATTCTACCCCTTTCTATCCTGAAAGAATACTCCTTTGTGTAACATTTGCTAATGTTTCGTTTTGTTTTGCTATTTTGTATTACAAGAGTCATTAAAAGGGTTAGGCCTAGGCACTCCCTTTGGGTTCCCACATGACAGCTTTTCTTTGCACAGACTCCACCAATGTATTCCAGCATATATAATAAGCTAACACCACCAGTAAGGTAACATAAGCCACAGGTAGCCTGTGCCAGATGTGAGCCAATCCAGCACCAATGTGGATTGAAACCTCTAAATCTGTGAGTTCAACAAACCTGACACTTTAAACTAGCAGTTATCAGCGTAACAAATTAACGAATAAAGTATTAAGCTGACACTGTGAGATAAAAACTTGCTTCTAGGAAGCTTGGTACAGATGTGCACTGTTTTATCGTAAGGTCAAAGTTAAGTTCTGTAAAACACGATACAAAAAACTAAAATGATTTCAGAATATCGTTATAAGAACTCTAATCTAGATCATAAAGAAATTTATGTTGCTTTAAACTATAGAATTAAGGTATACAATTTTCATATTTGATGATTCACCCCATCATTATGGGCTTCTTAAAAATATGGTAACAATACTGAACATACAAATTTCCATTTCTATATGTGATAGAATTACTACTCATCTTTCCTCCACATCACACTCATTTTCTTGATGTAAAATCATTCTTAATTGAGTTTAAGGTGTGGGAGAATTATGTTCTTTATAATGGTTAATTTGTGTCACTTTGGTTGGTACATGTGCCCAGCTCAGAGGGATATATTGAATTCTAAAATTGCCTAAAGGAGTTTTTGGATGATATTAACATTTAAGTTAGTGTGATGGCTTTTAAAAAGGTCAGGTGCAAGACCAAATAGGCAGCAATACTTTGCAGCTCTGGGGAATGTTTCTAAGTCAGTAAATAGGGCATCAGTCATGCTGGGGTTCCTGTTACCAAAATGTACTGATCCAGAGATTCAGAGATGCAGCAGTATGCACCTCTAGCTCTAGTGAAACCATAGCAAAACTTTTGTCTACCAGCTCTATATCCCTATGTCTTGCTCATCTAAGC
Source organism: Dicrostonyx torquatus (assembly GCA_028555095.1). Classification (NCBI taxonomy): domain Eukaryota; kingdom Metazoa; phylum Chordata; class Mammalia; order Rodentia; family Cricetidae; genus Dicrostonyx; species Dicrostonyx torquatus. Next base: position 224,951 of record JAQHUG010000568.1, on the reverse strand, counting down.
AGTTTAGTTTTAAAAGGAAAAATGCTGATAGCCGCTGCCACAACGGTTCATTCCATTTAGCTGGAAGATAATTTCTATCAACACTATTGAACTGTTCATGTGTCTTGAATAAGCAGTCAAAGCAGAAGTTACTCTATCAGCTGGAGTGATCACTAAAGATTCCCCCAGGAGTTATGTACACCACATAAGGTAGGTAAGGAGGATCCTGTCTGTAATACAGGCACCCAAAGGACATTCCTAGGGAGAATGCATCATCTTGTTCATGGCTACAATAAATAGAAAAAGAAAATAATCTAATGCAGAAAGATCTACAAGTTGTCTATCTAAAATCTAGGAATGAAGGCTTAACTCATTCCATCTGGAAAATAAATTTAAGAAGATGACATCTTTGCTATAGACAAGAAAAATTTGAAATAAAAGATAAAGTAGAATAAAGTATCTTCAATACCAGATATACCAGGGAGCACTCTAATTTATTCATTCATGTATACACTATGTCCTGTTTTATGGCATTTTTTAGTCTTATATATCATTAAATATATTGACTTAATATCAACATCTAAATTCCACTAACTTTGCATTAATTTTATTTGAGTAATAAGATATCAGAGAAAGCAAATCTTATGTATCAGTGTCTTCTGGAGGGATGATAGTGTGCTTCCTGTTGTAAACATATTGACATATTATGTTATGTGGAAATAAAAAAAATCCCCATTACCTCTATTTCCATGTATGGTTGTGTGAACTTGAGAAGGAGAACACTTAAAAAGGATTGTTTCGTGTGTTAACTTGACTGGGCCATAGCACCTGGGTGTATAACCAAATGTTATTCATAGATATTTATTGAGGTTATGTTAAAAAATGATTAACATAAAAATGATTAACTTTTAATAAAAAGTTTGTCCTCTACAGCAGGAGTGTGCCTCATTAACCAGTGGAAAATCTAAAATACATTGAAAGACCTATCCATGAGCAGGTGGGAATTCTGCTAGCACACATCTGGCAAATTTGACCCACGTTCCTTTTTTTTTTTCACTGATGATGTCCAGAACAGCATGATTTATATTTTATGTTCAGCATCAATGCTTTCTAGATCCAGCCCTCTAGTCCCATTCTATAGAATTTATTTTTACTAGGATGCACAAGAACATGGCTCATATGTATTGTTCTATATAAACAAATGTCCTATGACTCTCTCTAGAGGACCCTGAGTAATACATCCCAAGCACAAGTAGAGTAGTTTTTTCCTTGTGAATGAATCCTGTGTTCTAGCACTTAAGTCGATAACATCTACGAAGTAAAATAAATCAGAATTTTGGGATGAACCTTGTAGATATTGTGAAACTAAAGAAGAGTACATGTTTATAAATTGTATATTACTTGGGAAGTTTGTAATGCTAACATAATAATAATTGTGTTTGTATAAGATTATAGAGTTTTGTTTTATTTATTGAGTAGCTTGGTTACCATATGTAATAGCATGGGAAATTATTGTTGTTAATACAATGAAATAACTAAGGGAGACTGATTTTGTAAAGAAAATTGATTGATTTAGCACCTGATTTTGGAGGTTGAATGTGTCAGATAGTATGCCATACTTGCTTCAGCCCCTAGTCAGAGCCGAGATTCATTTAGTATTAATATCCAAAGATGTTTGAGAAAATAATTTTATTTACCACTAACTGAAATGTTAAATCATTATTGGTTGAAGTCAGGACAGAAACGTTTATCATTAGCACATTTGGAACCCATTGGAAGTTAATTTTGAGCTACATTTGGCAGAAATCTTCACAATGCTTGTAAGTGTATTATGAATTATTTAAGTCTTTTCCTGAAAAGAATAGACATCCTGTCAAATTTACAAAAAAAGAAAATAAAACTACATTTATGTAAATAAAAATTGAGCCTTTCTCGACAGAGAAATATACATCTATGCACTCTACTAATTTATAATGCAATACTATATTTACCAGTAACAGATTTCACATAAAATGATCAATTTAGAATACTAAATGATGTTTAAGAAGTTTTTACATTAATTTTCTTATCTGTAGGATTGTAGCATGAATTAATGACTTACTAAGAGACTATTTCTATTATGAAAATACCAGAAAGAACAAAGCTACTTCATATCACTTGATCACATCCAGTGACAATTCCAAGCCTGTTCTCCTACCTAGAGACCTCCTGTAAATGTGCTGCCTGATGATATAGTTATTGAGGAGATTCTTTCCATGTTATTTGGCAGAATATGTAATAAACAACTGAACTTTAATAACAGCATAGAGATGAGTAACCTTTTACATACAATTTAAAGAGCAATTAAATTTTAAAAATCAAATAAAATAGCTATGAAGTAATGTGCAAATTGACTGAAATTGTATATAACTGAATAAAATAAAATTTTATTTATTTTAAAATGAAAACTTTCACAATTTGATTTGGTGACCTCCAGGGTTCTGAAATATTTCTATAGTTACTGGCATTAGCTACTTATTTGCTTAAGATGTACAATGTGATTTTCTTTGGTGATTTCTAACCACCCACTTTTCCATCATGATCTGGAGACAAATTATAAATACTTTATAAATACTAATATCATGTTTGGTGACTTTGGGGGAAACATGTGAAGAAATTTAGTTTAACCCTATAAAGATACATCATTGAAAAATTAAACCACAGGAAGAATTTCATCCCAGCCCAGCTTGTTGAAACAATACATGTACTGTGGTTGTATATAAAAACACACATTGCTCATTGCCAGCTATACCACTAAATGGGCAGTTTCAGTCCATCATTTACTCTATCTAGAAAGAGGCACCATTATCCCTGTCAGCTTCCGAAGTTCCTTACTTCCCTCTATGACTAAATGTAAGTAGCCTGAGTCTGTGAGGGCCTTCTGCAAGGAATCATAGCATCTTTGAACCCAGAAACTATGCCCTTTGTTTCACCCAGAACAGAAATAAAACAAAACTGCACTCTATATAGATGGAGATTCTACCTGCAAAGTCTCAAACATGAAATCAATTTAAAACTTAGTAGAAATACAACTAAACTTATATTTTTCAGGAATGTTAGTTTATGTAGTTAGTCACACATTTCAGGTCATACCACTTGGCTGTGTTTCTTTCTCAACTTTGGCATAAGACACAAGGGAAGTATGGTCTCCAATATTGTGAACCTACTGTAACAGAATGCCTGTCAATCTAATGATTCGTTGCTTAAGTATACTGGCATTGCATTTTAATAGTTTACTTTATTAATACGCATAATTTCCCTTAGAATATAGGAAAGGTACTTTAGGTGGTAAAGGTGCTGACCACTTCAACCTGAAGATCAGAATTTAACTGCATGGATGCACATGGGTAAAGAAATTATTGTCACAACTTTCTCCCTGACCTTCACTTAAGTGATGTATATGACATTTTCCAAGTACTCACACATACACAAACACACACAAATACACACACAAGCTATAGTGAGTTTTAAAAATAGCTTCTATAGAATAACTGCTTTTATAAATGTGTGGAAGACATCAGTTGGAGAATAGTTTTGAGACAAAGACAGAAATGTTTTGAGAAAATTAAACAGTAAGTTGATGCCACTAGATGATCACAGTGATAATTAAATAAATGTAGGCTTTTTACCCTATTATCAAACACAGTTGTGCTTGACTATAAAAAATAGCCAAATGAAAATGAGAAAATTAGGCTCCCTATGGCTACATTGATTAAAATATGTCCAAACACGTGAGAACTGCATTGAAGTCACATCTTGGATTTCTGCTTATAATTCATGATAATGAAGTAGAAAATCCATTCCTTTAGATTCTGATTTAATTATCCTTCCACTGATTACAGTCTTATGTTTATATGTATAGATCAATATTGAAATTCCACCCTGCAAAAAAGAATGCTATACATACACAGAGAAATTTTTAAAACAAATTATTAATTTATAATTTTATTTTTAATTTCTTTTGCTAGGTGCACTTAAACTCATGTGACCCTAAAATAATGATGTCATTTGTGCTCTATTATATGTTCTTATTAAAACTGTCAGGCATGTTTTAATTCATGCCTGCAATCCTAGCACTGAAAGTAGGAAGCAGGGGACCATGGGTTCAAGATTATACTTACTCTAGCACAAAGCATTACTGAGTTCATGCTAGATGCATGAGACCTAGTCCTAAAAACTAAAACAAATAAAACCACAACTATCAATTTAATGGTCTGGATTGTAAATTATAAACTGAATAAAAATCTCCCCATTAATGTGTTGGAAATCAACAAGTTTTCAACTCCCAAGGTGGTAGTATGAAAATGAGACCAAGACCTGCAAAAGCTCAAGCCAGACAATTCCCAGGATGGGGGAAAGTATTTGGAATTGCTAGCTCCTAGTAGTGGGAAAATGAATAACTGCACCCCTCAGTGGAGTGAAACTGGGTTATCAACTAAAGTCCCTGTGTCCACATGCTTGGGAGCAGGTGACCAACACAAACTGGACTCCGTGGTTTTGTGTTGTCTGTGTGTTTTTGTGTGTAAGTAGTGTACGCATCTTTCTGTTTTGTTTGTTCTTAAGAGACAAAGAATATGACATTCAGTTGATAGGGAGGAAGGGGAATCAGGAAATATTTGGGGGAAGTGAAATAATACAGAAATGTATTGTTTGAAATTGTAATAAATAAGTAAAAGGTTTTAAAAGGATTTTTGCTATTTTATTTTGTTTTTTTTTAGTTAATTTGCTTTTTTTGTGTTTTGTTTTTAGAGATAGAATTTCTCTGTGCAACCATGGCTGTCCTGGAACTAGCTCTGTAGAACAGACTGCCCTTGAAATCAGATATCTGCCTGTCGCTAATTAACTTTTTTTCTTTAAGGAAAGGAAAAGTTCACTGTGTCTCAAGGGTTCTTCACTCATAGTTGAAATTAATGAGATTTTGTTTGTTTTTGTATTTTGGTTTTTCTGATTTTTTGTTTGTTTTTCTTTTGTTTTTCAAGACAGGGTTTCTCTGTAACTTTGGAGTTTGTCCTAGAAACTAGCTCTTGTACAAGGCTGACCTCAAGCTCACGGAGTTCTGCATGCCTCTGTCTTTGGAATGCTGGGATTAAAGACATGTGCCACCACCACTTGGCTGAAATCAGTGATCTTAAAGATGGCCCTTAGAGTGAGATTTAGTTCCTTTCACACTTTGGTATCATTCACATAGCAACAAAGTTGCACCATTTAACAAATGACAAATGTGTTTTTACCTTAATCCCATACTTTAGAACATGAGAAATCAGTTATATCATTTATTAACAACCTATTATTTGATATTTTGTTATATCGGAAAAGGCTACAGAAAGAGGCTAATACAGAAATCTGACTGAATTGACCCGATCCGATATCAGTTAACTCAAACACAACACTGTTTTTAATAATTGGTAAGGAATTGATGCTGGACCTCAAAGGACTATTTTATCAAAGATTTGGAGAAAGGGTAGAGGATGTGCAGAGAATATAAATCTTCCTTTTGATAATTGCAATGACTATGAACATAATACAAATGGAAATATACCCGGAAAACATTTTAGACTATGTCTTAGAAATAAGAAACAAATTACTGGAAGCAAGTCTACTACTGTTATAAAGTAATCACCTTGATTATGTCCATTCCCTAGTTCATTGTCAACAACAAAATTTTCAATTTATAAAACAGGTTATTTGGTGGAAAAAAATACTCTCTAAGCAGTGTTTAGGAGTGCTTCCTGACTTTTCAAAACTAGTTATGGTAAAAATGAGAGGTGAATCACAGTCAGCTTTCTAGTGAAAAAGAAAATGATTTTTTTTCAGGTTTTGAAAATAGAATTTCATCATGAGCAGATCATAAAACAATATTGTTTGGTTTATAGTGAAAAATACATGTGAGCAAACGTGTACGTTTTTCTTCAAGAGATTAGTATGACTAGATGGAAACACATGCTGTTTATCAGATCAGTGCTGTTTATCAGGAAGAACAGTGCTCAAGATCTTGACTAGATCTTTGTGACTGCACATTCTTGTTGTATCCTGTGAAGACAGAGGGAGAAGTGTTTTCAATGACTAAGCCTAAGGAACTCATATTATCTAAATGATCTTTGTTATGTCAGTCCTCAGGTTCTTTTCTCTGAATTCCAACACAAAACATCTTGTCAGAGTCAATGACTGCTCAAGTAGTCCCAACCATGTCTTGGTCACTTCTCTGGAAGCTTCAGGAATTAAATAATACCATGATCTATCTATGCAGTGCTAAGCATGGGGCATTCTATGGAGTTATAGTAATCACTAAATAGATGTCAAAAATGCTGTATCTGAACTACATTATTTTATCTCTTGCTTAATTTAATCTAGTATTGTGTTCTATTATGGATTCTAGGTTCATAACAGACTGTTGTTTTTGATTTTTAAGAAAGCATATGTAGTTATTTACCTGCAAAATAAAAATAAAAGTCATTAAAGAATACAAAGCAAGAAGATGAGTGATAGAAATTTCCTGCTAATCAGGAATGCCCTGTTCTAGCATAATATATGATCTTCGAGACAAAAATAAAGTGTTAGAAGGTTTTGAATGATGTGCTTACGGAATATCAAAAAAAAGGCTATGGAAGAAACTAAAAGAAATCTGAGAGGAATACCTGTCATACACAAGAAAGTTTTAATAGTTACTAATGATATGTAGATGCAGAGGAATATCGCTCTCAGAACCATGACAACCATGTCAAAAGAATAACTTGTTTGAAGGAAAAGTATGAACCTAAATGTGATATTGAAGGTATTGCTAGCTGTGCAGTATAAATAATCCTAGAATTAGGCCCGCAGATACACCTCTGTAATAGAATGTCTACCATACAAAAAAGTCATGGCTAAAATTCCCAGAACTAGTCAAATAAATAGAACTTAATGAATGCAGAATAATTAAACACTTCATAATATGAAGGTAAGTGGAAATTATGAGAGTGTCACTATGAAGGCAGCTACAAAGTTTCTGGAAACACTGGAAAATTCTGTTGTGAAGGAAGATCATTCATCAGACCTCATTTTGCAAAACAAGTTGCTAAGGAAGATCAAAGTTATCTAGTATAGCAAATTTTCCAAGGAAATAGGTAGGGTAGACTAAGGTAATCACACAAGACTAAGACTAATACTACTACTAATAATAAGAGTATTCTTTCTCAGCAATCAGTAGTTATTTGTGATTCTTTGTCTAGGGGTGGGGCTCCACAAACTTTTTCTCTTTCCATTGTTAATGCTATTGTTCTGATATTATTTATCCAGCAATTTCTAGGAGAGACTGTTTCAGAGAGGACTTTGTGGTAATGTGACTCTTAGAACCTTTCCACCTACTCTTCTGAGTTTTTCTGTGAGTGAAAAATATGATATTGGGGCTGGTCTCCCATATCTGTCAATTTCTGCATTCTGTTCAGTTGTGGTTCTGTGATAATCTTCATTTTCTGTAATGCAAACTTTTTATGAGGTCTTATAGCTATAGAATGTTCTTCAATACATAAATATTAATGAAATTAATATGTATATATATACATTATTCAGCATAAGGAACTATGGAACATGCATGTAAATGAATTGAGCTTTAAATTATTATGTGAAGTGAGGCAATTTAGACCCAAAAAGGCAAATATCCCAGTTCAGTTTCATCTGTGGTTTCTAGTTTCAAGTCCTCAAAGTGAATATACAACATGGAATAATCAAAGGAAATAGTAAAATAACAAAAGGGAGTATAGTCTGGGGATGAATGGTGAGAGGGAACTTTCAGAATACAGGGGATATTAATGGTAAATGGAAAAATGGGCAGAGTTGCCAACTGGGGAGAAGGGACAGTGGTCAATGCAGAAGAAAGAGGAATGAGAGGCAAATAAAAACAGTCTTATTTAATAAAGCTTATAGGAAATTATATTATTTTATATTTACTTTAAGTATGCACAATATTAATGTCTATATATATATATATATATATATATTTAAAAATATATACTTTCTTTGCTCACTAGTGGAATAATTATGTAATCTTTCAATCACACTGTCTTAGCTTTCTCTCAGGAAGATTGCACTGTAATAAATAGAGAGGAGAGCCAAACATTATGTCTCTGTATTGGAAGCAGTGTTAATCTGACAAGCTTCATTTTTGTTAAAACAAAGTAGAATGTTCAGATTGCCTGAATAGTTGAACATTATAGTTCTTAGTATGTCCATTTCTGTTGAAATGTCTCTGGAAACAAATTTACATTTGCCAATTCTGTATATCAAACATCTCTAGGCAATTTAAACATATAATGTTTGGAGCTGGAAAAACATACTGAATATGTACTTAGTGGAAAAGAAACCATGCTCTTTCAGTTCACTTCTTGATTGCCTCGTTTATTACAGTTAAGTTTGAGTTTAGTGAATAGAGATAAAGAGGTTTGTGTGTTCCATGGTGCTATCTTTCTCTTCATGCATATCTGTCTTTTAAGATTCATGAAAACTTTATTTCAGTAGCTGCTTTCCATTCTGCTATGCATGGTGTTGACATTAACCTACTGAGAGGATTCTTACAATAACTAAATCCACTGATTGTTTTACCTGAACAGTTACAGTTCCTTCCCATGTTCCCATCTCTATCTAGTCCAGGAACAAGAAGTTTACCCAAAGGATTTATATCCATTAAGCTAGGTATTGAGTCAGTCTATAACTTCCTACTCATTTATCCACAAATAGTCTAATATCCATTGACAGTTATATACTTGTTTTTCATGCAGTTCTGGGTATTTTTTTTTTGATTCTTCACCATTTGCAATACTCATGGATGGTAGCTCTGTCTCTGTATCTGTCTTCCTATCTCTTTTTATTTCAGTATGTGTAGGTTTACTATGGAGCTGTCCCAGTATGTGTGCCAAACAAGCCCTTTACGACTGAGTCATCCCCACTCCAAGCATAGATTTTTGATCACTTGGTGAATGAATACAAGAACCAGAGTAGACTAATCTTATTGCATCTTTCAATTCTAAAGTAGCCAAGAGCAAAATGCAAAACATGGGTGTGAGAGAAAGGATTCCTGATGCCACACTTCTCTCTCTTATTCTTTCTTTTCTTTTAATATTATAGTTTTCAAGTTCTTATTTCTTCAAACATATTTTATCTTTATATATTTTGGTTCTAGGGATTGAGGTCAGGGCCTCACACATGTAACATTAGAACTTTGTAATTTTTTTTTTGCTTTTTTAAAGATCTATTTATTTATTAAGGATTTATTTATTTATTATGTATACAGAGTTCTACCTGCATGTATGTCTGCAGGTCAGAAGAGGGCACCTGACCTCATTAGAGATAGCTGTGAGTCACCATGTGGTTGTTGGAAATTGAACTCATGACCTCTGGAAGAGCAGCTAGTGCTCTTAACCACGGAGCCATCTCTCCAGCCCCCTTTATTTTGCTTTTTTTGAGACAAGGTTTCTCTGTAGCTTTGCAGCCTGTCCTGGAACTAGCTCTTTTATACCAGGTTAGCCTCGAACTCACAGAGATCTGCCTGTCTCTGCCTCCCAAGTTCTGGGATTAAAGGCAAATGCCACCACCCGGCTTAGTTTTTTCTTTTTAATTTTTCCTGTATTAAGCTCCAGAATAGCTAGTATTAGAGTATTAGAGCCCTGTGCCACCAGGTCTATCTCAAGATTTAGATTCTTTACAGATAAACTAATTTTTACATTCAAGAAATAACAATTTAAACAATGAATATAAACCATCACAGATGCTGGCTCCTGAATATTGTGTCATTTTCCCAAGGCATGTTTTCATGACTGCTTTTCAATACTAAACTCTCAAAAGCATTTTTATGTCTGCTTTTCACAGTAAAAATTAAAAACAAAGGTGCCTCCTTTTCCTGTTTTCTCTTCCTTTTCTTTTGTACTATTAAATTCATTGTTAAGTTTACATCCCTATCAGCAAAGAGTTTAGTGGAATATTTATGACAGAGGAGGAAGAAAGCAGTTTTTTTTTAATTTCTCTTTGATAAGACTATCTAACGGTCTTTCCCAGTAAACTACATTCTGCTCTATTTTCTCGTTGTTGCTCCATTTTTAGAATTAGAATGACTGTGCTTCCTCAGTCCAGACCCTTTTACTTTACAGGAGCCTGAGTATGACCTACCCAGGTTCTGCTGCCTCTACCTTTCCTTTGGAACCTCACACTCTGCTTTTCACGTGCTCCATTCTTTTGGTCAGGCTCTCCTGGGCTTTTAATTTGGGTTATTATTGAGTTTTTATTTCTAACATCATTTTAATTTTATTTTTCAACATATTGTTTATTAATTGTATTTTTATGTCTTGTATTACTGGTTTGCTTCATTTAGATTTTGTGTTGTCTTAGAAAGCTCTCATGTTTTCTTTGAGCTGTTTGAAGACATTTGTAATTACTCCTTTAAATTATTTGTCTGGAAGGTTTTCAGGGTTGTTTTGATTTCCAGACATCTCTGTTTGTTTTTTTTTTTGTTTTGATTTGTTTTATGATACTGTGTTTTTCTGATGGCGTTGGTTCATATGGTGTTTGTTTGCTTGTTGAGTTTTTCTTACTTTACGTTTTCTTAAATGCAATACTCCCTTCTTCCCTCAGTATAGGCATTTACAATGTTCAAAAAAGGAGTGAGTTATAGTAACTTCTTGATGTTTTACTCTCTGATTATAGTACATAAAACCAGAGACTCCTTCGCTCTGGACTACTGCCAATGTTTTCAGCTTTAGCTGGGAGACTTGGTATTCCCTGAGCCTGTGGATCTTTTCCTGGGTCAGATACAGGCTTCACCTGGAGTCTGGAGATTCAAACCTGTATGTTATTGCAAATACAGTTATTTGCTCTAGTTACTGTTATCATTCATCTAGCATTATGGTCTCTATGACTGGAAATGCAAAGTTAACCTTTATTGTAAATAGTCTTCCTTTTTTGTTATTAGCATTAAATTAGGACAATTAGATATTTATCTATTGTCTTAGTTTCTTGTTCATTGTTGACATAAACATGAATAAATGAATATAGGCAAAGGTAAAATTTCAGTTCCTAATTCTAGTCCATCATGAAAAGAAGTCAGGGCAGGTCTGGAGACAGGAATCGATGCAGAGGCAATGGAATAACACTGATTATGGTTTTGCTCCTCAGGCTTCTTCAGTCTATCTTCTTGTAGTATCCAGGACCACCAGTTCAATAATGGCATCATCTACAGTGAACTGAACTTTCCCCCCACTGAAATACCAAGCAAGAGAATTCACCACCTATTTGCCCAAGGTGAATTTGGTAGAGGTATTTACTTAGCTTAAATTCCCTTTTTCAAAATGACTCTGGCTTTATCAAATTGACATATAAGTAGCCAACACACCTCTGATTGTTGACATTCTCACACATTCCCTTACAGAAAGATAGCTTAACCCTGACAATTAGAGGGTCCAGTAGCCTCTCATTTATGGTACATGGCATTGCTAGCTGCAGGCAGTTTACTAAATTTCTAGTAAAAGGCATGGTTTCCTTCCTGTTGAGTGGCCTAAATCCAATTAGACAGCTGCTAGTTATTACCTGCAGACAAATACCATTATCACACAGTTAAGGATATGTTACATGATGATCACATTTGTGGTTCAAAAACATCACAATTGGGTAGGACTATTGCTACCTCACCCTCTTCATCTTGCAGGTACCTTCTGTTACTATGAAAACTAAACCAAAGGAAAGGGACTTTCATATTAGATCCAGTTCAAATCTGAATCCTATGTCCTAGCTATATAGTGTTTTCTAAATAAAAATCAGCCTTCACCATCTAAGAGACCACAGTGGATCTTAAATGACAACCTACTCCCACTGTTCTACTAAGTCACCATAATGCCTAGATACATCATAAAATATAGCCTTTACCTACAGATAAACATAGTCCTCACCCTTCAGTAAAGAAGTTTCTCATTAGAGTAAACGAAGACCATTACAGAAATCTTTAACAGACCAATGGAGAAATGAATTCATCAATTACCAGTGAGTAAACCTACAAAGCAAAACCCTCCTGAAAAACGTCAAGAAAACATAAGTAAAAGAGGTTTGAAATATTGCTATTTTTGCCTCCCTCTGGCTTAACTTCCTCTTTTTCTTTCATTTTCTTATTAAGGATTTTTAACAGAATATTTTCTCATTTTTTATAGCTATGCCTGTTCCCACTCCTTTCCCTCTTCCAGCTTCCTCCATTTTCTCCCCACCATTCCTCCCCATCTACTCCTAAGAAAGGATAAGGCTTCCCATACGAAGTCAACAAAGTCTGACACTTAATTCTAGGCAAAACCAAGGCCCTCCCCTGCTATATCGAGGCTGAGTAAGGAATCTCTCCAAAAGGTGTTTGCTCCTAGATGCCAGTTCAAGCACTAGGGATAAATCCTGGTCCCAATGCCAGTGGCCCTACTGACTCTCCAAGCCTCACAACTGTCTTCTATGCATTTACTAAAATTGGTATGATACAAGAAGATTAGCATGGTCCCTGCACAAGAATGAAAGATTGTTAAAAGCCAGAATACCATAGAGTCAGTTCAAAGACTGTCTCCTAGAAATGGTTGACTAAACAAGACCTGCATAGTGGCATATCAGTAGAAAGATATGCTAAGGGAAAATCACCTGGAGTTCCCTGGAGACAAAAATTACTGGCAGTTTATGACAGTTGAGAGAGTTATAATTGGGGGATTATCCTCCTAATTGGTTATCAAATACAAGAATAGGTTATCAAATATAAATACACATAATAAAATGCACTCAGCAAGCTATCCATAATATACATGCATATATAATATATACATATCTATCATCTATCTTTATCAATAATAATCAAAGTAAAAGAGACCATCAGTGGACTAATATCCAGATCTTTGATTCAGTTCCATTGGTCAACGTCTCTGTTTTTATGCCAATACCAAGCTGTTTTCATTACTGTCGCTCTATAATAGAGTTTGAAGTCAGGGATGGTAATGCCTCCGCAAGTTCCTTTGTTGTATAGGACTGTTTTGGCTATCCTGGGCTTTTTGTTCTTCCATATAAAGTTAGTTATTATTCTCTCAAGGTCTATGAAGAATTTTGTTGGGATTTTAATGGGGATTGCATTGAATCTATATATTGCCTTTGGTAGAATTGCCATTTTTACTATATTGATCCTACCGATCCAGGAGCATGGGAGATCCTTCCATTTTCTGGTATCCTCTTCAATTTCTTTCTTCAAAGACTTAAAGTTCTTGTCAAATAGCTCTTTTACTTCCTTGGTTAGTGTTACCCCAAGATACTTTATGCTATTTCTGGCTATCGTGAAAGGTGATGTTTCTCTGATTTCCCTCTCTGTTTCTTTATCCTTTGGGTATAGGTGGCTATTGATTTTTTTGAGTTGATCTTGTATCCTGCCACTTCACTGAAGGCATTTATCAGCTGTAGGAGTTCCTTGGTAGAGTTTTTGGGGTCGCTTATGTACACTATCATATCGTCTGCAAATAACAAAAGTTTGACTTCTTCCTTTCCAATTTGAATCCCCTTGATCTCCTTATGTTGTCTTATAGCTATTGCTAGAACTTCAAGCACTATATTAAATAGATATGGAGAGAGTGGACAGCCTTGTCTTGTTTCTGATTTTGGTGGAATCACTTTGAGTTTCTCTCCATTTAATTTGATGTTGGCTGTCGGCTTGCTGTATATTGCTTTTATTGGTCTGCAAGGGACTGGCCCATCAATGGAGACAGTGTGCCTGACCTAGTGGGAGCTCATCAAATCCAGCTGGACCAGGACTGAATGAGCATATGACCAAACTGGAGTCTCTGAATATGGCTGCCAATGGGAACTTACTGAGAAACCAATGATAATGGCACAGGGACCTATCTCTTCTGCATTCAGTGGCTTCTTGGGAACCTAGTCTATATGGTTGCACACCTTATTAAGCCAAGATGGAGGAGGAAGGGCCTTGGGCTTCTCACAGGGCAGGTTACCCTGCCCCCTCTTAAGGAAGCAGGGGGAGGGAGGAGGCATACTGGAGGAGCAGGAAGGCAGGGGACAAGGGGAGTAAATGTAAATTTCTCTTTTAACAATAAAAAAGACAAAAATAAATAAATAAATAAATAAATAAATAAATAAATAAAGAGACCATCAATTACATAGGGAGACTGGGTAAAGGGAATTTTTTGAGTAATGAAACATTGAAAGAATTGAGTATAAAAAGGTGAAGCCTGGGTTATATAATTATATTTTAATGAAGAAGAGCTTAAAAAATCTAAAGCAAATGAAAAAAGTATACTGTTTTCTGTTAATAGCAAGAAATTAGAAATTTATTCATTCTAAGATGTTTTAAACAACTGAATAACGGGTAAAATTTACATTCACTCAATTGACAGTCTTGTTGTGGAAAAAGGTTCAAGGCAAAGCCCCTTGTGTAAGAACTCTCTTGAACTATGGAAATATCTTTCTGGGTTCACATGACTCAAAACAGTTCCCAATATTCAATATTCTATGAATGCATCCAATCATCAGATGTATTTTTTATTAGAGAATTTAGATTCTATGAAACTGTTTGTTCCTTTTATTTCGTTTTGATCTGTAGGAGTGATTCTCAAGATCTTTCCAGTTCAATGTATTTTCAGGTTGCTTTAAAGCTCCCAATAACCTTAATCATAAATGTAAAATGGAACTTCAAAATTCTCTGCTTATACTCATCAAATCTGGAGTCAGAGAGAGAGAGAGAGAGAGAGAGAGAAAGACAGGGAGGGAGAGAGAGTATACTTTGACTTCTACTTGCTCATTAATTGTAATTTGACAATTTTCTTACCATATATTTACTAAAAAAATTTTGTCATTTTGTCATTATGTTTACCAGCAATACATGACTTAAAAATCGATGATACTCTCTAAAGGTTTGAAGGTAGGCATCCCTCTTTCAGGATTAGGATCCATCCACATCGGATTATCTTGCAACTAATTTGATTACTTGCAAATGTGATTCAGTCTCTTCTTGCCTAACTAGATCAAGTTGCTAGTTTGTCTTTTCTCATCACAAGCAAAAACATTTTAACACATTATTTATTTCACACCGGTCTGGCAGTAGGTGTAGTGAAATGAGAATTCTGAAATAACAAAAATAAAGGTGTCCCCCACGGGTAGTTTACATTCTGGAGGGAGAATGAAAACAAATATTGCTGGTTTCAGTGTGATATAGTATATTTGAAATGACAGTAGCACACACACTGCTGCAGAGTGCAGAATAGGATCATTAAAATTACCAAGGTACTCTTAGAGAAAACCAAAAACAGTCATGAGGTAAGACTTGAAGAAAGAACTATAAAGGTTAAAGAAAAATGTGAGGCCGGCACTTTTGTCAAAGGAGACTGTATGAATAAAAGAACAGAACTGTGAAATAATATATTGTATGAGGCACTTTGTAAGAAATGTGTGCTGTAAAATAGCAAGAAATGAATCGGTATCTATAAAAGGTGCTCAAATCACCCAAAGAACTGATGAATCATGCTTATGAATTCAGACTTAATCATTTAGGTAATAGGAAGCAATTGGACACTTGAAGGTGTGGAATAAGTGACCCGGACAAATTCTGCTTCATAGCAAAGAGACTTGCTTCAGTGTGTGGGCTTAGTGAATCACTGGCTGAAAAATACTAAGAACTTT
>JAQHUG010000568.1:154521-206223 GCA_028555095.1 Dicrostonyx torquatus | reverse complement strand
ATGTCCATATCATAAATAATAAATAATAATGCAAACAAATTTAAGTGAGATAGAATCTGGGTACATATTTTACAGCAATATGCCCATTTTGAGCAACATGTAGAATGAGGATTTGAAACATGCTAAGTATTGTCCAGAAAACTATAATTTGACATTTTGAAATTCTGATTTAAAATATAGATTTACTTATATAATTTCCCATGGAAATGCTGCCAAAATAGACCTGACTGTGTAATGCGAGCTCTAAGCCCCTCTGCAAGGGGTATCATGTTGTCATTGTGAGGGTCACCTCCAAATAAGGTGTGGATGTTTTAGTAAATAAAGAATGTGTCTGTATGTGGTTTATAAAACTTGAAATAAATATTGGTTACTTTTAATGGGTACAACATAAATTGAGAAAAAAATGTAAGGCTTTGAATTATTGTTTGGGGAAAATAATTCATTGGAAACACTAAGTATTTATGGTTAAATAATTCTTTGTATGTTTCACAAAAATAGTGTGAACTTTATCCTGTTGGAAGAATAAGTCCTGCATAAATAAGTCTGTGTTTGGTGTGTGTGTGTGTGTGTCTGTGTGTGTGTGCGCGCGCACATCTATGGTGTGCATGTGTGTATAATTTTATATTTAGTGTTCATGTATATGTACATTTATAAAATATATGTTTGTAGGTATACATACACATATCTATAGGCTATAGATATATTTACATGCACACATACTCATATAATATAAAGATATTTTGGTTCATTATTCTGACCCCATCATTCTTGTCTCTTATGTCCAGCTCCTGACAGACATCTCTTATTTAGTGTTGTCCCTAAACTCAGCTAGAAGGGAATTTGAAAGCAAGCACATTTGGGGTACTGAATCAAAAGCATACCACTTTCTATTATTTGGTGGTTGTCCTCATTTATATAAGGGTAAAGAAGGTGAGAAGGGTATTGTAACTGCTAATGGAAAGCACACTAACATTCCCTTAAACACAGATTCTGGTAAAGTAATCCCCTCAAAGGCTGTTGCTGTGTTGAACTCTGTTTCACACTTCTGCACTTGGACATGAAGTATCTGTTTCCTAGCAACAGTCCTCAGTTTTATGTCACTTGACTAGTTCTCAATTTAATGACCTCCACTGAGGCTTCTGCTTCAGACAGTCTGACACAAGGTTTTGGAATGGGAAGGCATAGTTAATCTTCTTTAGTCATTTTGGATGCACTGACACAATAAACCACCATCTTCTGGGTATGTCTGGTTAGATTCAAGAAAGGGCCTAGGGGAATCTTGCTCTCCTCACATCTCACTCTTCTTAGCAATTTTGCTTCTGATTTCTCAGCTTTGCTCACACTAACAAGCATTTTGTTAATAACAAAGGTCTTTCCTCCATACCTTGCTCTTTCTCAGCTATTACACTCCCAGCCATTCTTGAATCTGGGCCAGAGACACAAATTTGACTTATTGCTATGAGAGTCTACTCCTCCTAAATTTATCTTTATTATATCATAGAGATGTTTCTATCAAAAGAGAAAAATTCTGACAAACTACTTCATAAGCATGGATTTTCCAGCTCAGGTGCTGGAATGCACAGTGCTCTTAGAGCTGTGATTCATGCTGTACAGATAACAAGTTGCTGTTTTTCTGGTAACAAGAATGGCTACTTCTTCACTTTATTATTATTATTTTTGTCACTTAAACTACTTATGCCTATGCATGTCTATACCACGAGTCTGCCCCTTGGTCATGACACTTTTTAGTAATATATCTTATTAGGCTATATATCAATAGATAATAATTAGCCTTAATTATCAAAACAATATTTCTCATCACCACTGGGTTTTATATCTTAACTGCTATAACAAAATATCATGAATGTATTATAGATTATAAATAACAAAGACAAATGTCCTGCTTTCTGGGGGCCTGGAGCTCCAGCTTGTTCAGTGACCATTGAGAGCTGTGTCATGGAAAATCAGTTGGAGACTTCCCACTTTACCATCTTTATAACATCAGTAACCTCACTGATACATCTTATGCAGTAAAATTTTCTACACTAAATTTCCCAAGGTAATCACCCAGCAAAGCTGTTCTAAAGTTACAACTCATGAGTTATAAAAACACATAACGATTGAGGCCAGAAAAATTCACCATTCTAGTCAGGCATTGGTGATGCACGCCTTTAATCCCAGCACTCGGGAATCAGAGGCAGGCGGATCTCTGATCTCTCTGAGTTCGAGGCCAGCCTGTTCTATAAGAGCTAGTTCCAGGACAGGCTCCAAAAACTACAGAGAAACCCTGTCTTGAGAACCAAAAAAAAAAAAATCACCATTCTACATGTTTATTAGGGATATATGAGTTTTAACATGCATGTGTGTGTGTGTTTACAATTACTACATATTTCAGGATGCTTGGTTTTTCTTCACTTTTATTTTTTTCAGGAACATGTTAAGTATTTATTAGATTAAATAAAATATAGTAAAGGAATGACAGAGAACATTTCCAAAGGATATCACCATATTAACACTAATTCAAAACTTATGTTCTGTAACAAGGACCACACAAAACAAATATACTATGTATTTGCTTATAGATGGACATTATCTATTAAGTCCTTGGTAAGCAGGCTAAAATCCATGTAACCACAGAGGTGAGGAATAGAGTAAGATCCAAGGATTACTGGAAGAATCTCCCTAGGAAGGGGAAATAGACAAGAGAGTTAAGGATGGGCAGGGTGGCAGACTGGAACAGGAGGATCAAACAGTGAAGGGATGGGAAGTAGGGGTGAGGAAATGAATACAGAGAAGGGCAGCTTAAACTACATGCCATCCAAAGGGCCACATGGAAACCTAATACAAAAGAAGAGTCCTCAAATATAAACTGGTGGGGAATATTATTTTAAGGTGTGTGACTCTTGTTTATCGTGCATTTGTTTAGTTCTGTGAAGCTGAGTTACTGTGTCTATGCAAAACACCTGATGGTCCTAATAAAGAGCTGAATAGCCAATAGCAAGGCAGAAGCAAGGATAGTTGGGGCTGGCAGGCAAAGAGTATAAAAAGAGTATAAGTAGAAGGAGATATCAGGAGAGGAGGAGCAACAAGAAAACAAGAAGAGGAGGACATCATGGATCAGTCACCCAGCCACACAGTCATCCAAGGAGAAGGAAGTAAATAAGGTATACAGAAATAGAGAAAGATAAAACCCCAGAGGCCAAAGGTAATGTGAATAATTTAGA
This sequence comes from Dicrostonyx torquatus, assembly GCA_028555095.1. Classification (NCBI taxonomy): domain Eukaryota; kingdom Metazoa; phylum Chordata; class Mammalia; order Rodentia; family Cricetidae; genus Dicrostonyx; species Dicrostonyx torquatus. The sequence continues at coordinate 202,999 of JAQHUG010000568.1, read as the reverse complement.
TTAAGAAATGCTGACAAGAAACAAGCCAAGCTAAGACTGGGCATTCAAAACTAAGATTAGCCTCTGTGTGTAATTTATTTGGGAATTGAGTGGTGCCCCCCTCACAAAGCCAAAATAGTAAAACATCATAAAGCAATAAATATATATGAGGGGGATGTAAATGGAATCAGTATGTAGCAGCGGAGACAAAACCTCACCCAACCGTCTCTTATCAACAAATGGAGCCTACTGTTCCAGGAATGGAATATGTTGCATACAATTGAGTTGTTGGCCAGCTCTACAAGTTGGCACAAGGTCCAGTAGCTACACAACCTATTGAACACATAGAAGTCAAGTTCTTGCCTACGTAGAGGCTTTACACCTATGGACTAGAGTTCATGATTCTAAAGGTACGCAACATGTTACTAACAAAAAAGATAAACTCAACCCGGCTATTACCTGCCGTAAGGCGCACTAGTGAAAATGTGATACAAAGTTTTGGTTTTTTTATTTTTATTTTTTTTATTGTTAAAAGAAAAATTTACATTTACTCCCCTTGTTCCCGGCCCTCCTGCTCCCCCCCTACCCCACCGCCCTCCCCCTGCTTCCTTAAGATGGGGTTGGATACCCTGCCCTATGGGAAGCCCAAGGCCCTCCCCCCTCCATCTCGGTCTAAGAAGATGTGCATCCATATAGAATAAGTTCCCAAATAGCCAATACATGCAGAAGAGATAGGTCCCAGTGCCATTATCATTGGCTTCTCAGTCAGTCCCCACTGGCAGTCACATTCATAGAGTCCAGTTAGGTCATATGCTCATTCAGTCTTGGTCCAGCTGGATTTGATGAGCTCCCAATAGATCGAGCACACTTTCTCTGTTGGTGGGCCAGTCCCTCATGGTCCTGACTTCCTTGCTCATCTTCTCCCTCCCTCTGCTCTTCTACTGGACCTTGGTAGCTCAGTAAGCAACAAATATCTGATTGTGTTCAAGACTTACTCCATGAAATGGAACTCATCCCTAACACTGCTTAGATAGCCAAGATTCTGAAAATAGATGGCTCAAGAACCTAGAAGCTAAACTAATACCCTGCTCTGTTATAGGAACAAAAAAAAATGATATTCTGCTGCTTTCATATATTTGTGTCTTGCTTAGCTATAATCAAAGATGTTTTCTCCTACAGTAGAAGGGAACCAATAAAGAAACTCACAACTGGAAAAAGAATGAAGTGTAAGAGACTTGGAACAATCCTGAATAGGGTATCACAATCAAATCTATACCCTTGGTGTTCAGGGAATTATGCAGAAGAGGAGTCATAATGATTGTAAGAACCAGAGAGGATGAAATACACTAAAGAAACAGCTCCTCTAAAAACACAGCAGGACTGACACGTGTGAAGTCAGAGAAACTGTGGTAATATGCAAAGAGCCAGCACCAGTCTCAACCTGATGGGTTCCCAGCACCAAGAGAGAAAGGAACATGGATTTGACCCTCATCCCTAACCCTAAACCTATCTCCTATTGATAACCTTTCTCAAATCAAAGTCCGTTTTCTCCAACAGAGCCTCATTTGCGATACAAACTGCTCTTAGGGAAGGACCAATGCCCAGCAGGATACTCAGTTTTTCAATTTCAAAATCAATCCTGCTTTCAATAGAGTTTTAAGAGAAGCTGTTTTTATTTCCATTGCAAATATGATGTTAAATGTTTAGCAGTCTTTTATGCAACCCATCATTTTCTCTCAAAGTATAAAATATATGGAAAGTAAATTGGTAAAATGAGGGAAAGTGACAGGGACAGGACAGAGAAAGAGAGAGCATTCAGGCTCAAAGAAATACATGGGATTGGAGCCTGGAACATATCGACCCGAGGGAGAAAGAAGTCACCAGGGAGCCAGCATGGTGAGGATGGTGAGGGAATAGCAGTATGTGAAAAAATATTTAAAGAAATAATGTTTGGGCCTGTGAAGATGTCTCAGTTGATAAGATTACTTGCTGTGAAATCAAGAAAGATAGGGAGATGGCGGAGAAAGATGCACATTGAGGTTGACCTTGTTTTGTATTTTCCATCCAATGATAACCAAGAGAAACTCATGAATTAAATAAAACACAAATTCAAGGATAAGGTGCCATATTCAAGTGTGAAAATAAACATCTCAAATGCAGCCTCTCTCTCTCTCTCTCTCTCTCTCTTTTTAAATTTACTAATTATAGGCAAGAGCTTGAAACAACAATAATGTCATTCCATATCTAGACCCTACTGAGTTACTTTTATCTCCAAATTTGATGTCCAAATACTGCAGGGACAATACTCTTAGCACCTTTGATTCAGCTGATGCGTAAAGACACCTCCCTGAAGTGTTCTGTACTATGTCTGAAGGGTGTGAATTACTGAGATATTGTCTACGGCTCTACCTTTTATAAATCAACTGCCGATTCACTTGGCAAGTGATGCCATACTTGCTAGAAAAAAAAACTGTTTTTAAAAGTGATGCTTTTAAAAAAATTAAAGTCTGTTCAGTTCTATATTAGTAAGAGAGACAATGCAAAAATATGCTTTTAAATAATACCTAAAATAACTCTTGAAAGCAATCTCTCCAAATATTGTAGCTGACAGATTCATTTAAATACCATTCACAGTTGACTCAAACTTCCATTTCCCTTTAACTTTAATTTTTTTCTTTCTCACTTGAGCACAACTTGAGCATAATATTACTAGTATGAATATATGCAAGGATGAGGGTATCATTCAACTATGTATATTCCTGCTTTTGTTTTCATTTTTAAAACATCCTAACTCCTGTGTGTGTCTGTGAGTGAATATGGGAATGTACTCATCAAATTTTTGTGTGTTGAGCTCTAAGGATGACCTTAGATGCAGGGTCTCAACTTTCACCTTGTTATAAACAAAGTCTTTTAGTGAGTTGCTGTGTATGTCGTATTTTCTGGCCTTCTGGAGCTCTCAAGGATTTTCCTGTATCTGTCTATCATCCAACAATAGAATTACAGAGGTCGCCACTCTGCTTGACTTTACAGGTTTCTGGGGATATGAATGCATCTTCAGATTTATACAGCATGCATTTTACTAAGAGCAATATCTGCAAGATATATGTCAGGATATTTTAGGAAGATGTTTAAAAATATTTACAAGAATAATTATTTACAAGAATAATTATTGTAAGATTTTTCTAATTTAACTTTTCTTGCATGATTTGTTAACTAAAAAACCTGGCATGTTATCTGAAAAATGAGAAGTCAAATTATATGGTTATAGGAAACAGCCTTAGGAAACACAGCAATACTAATTGCAAACACATTCAGAAAATTTCTTTTATTACCATAAATTTTCAAATCTTTTTCAATTGATTAGAAATAATTCTTTTACAGTGAAAGCAACTACTGGGGTGGTAATTAATAGCAAACCTAGAAAGGGGTGCAGACAGTACAGACACAGGCAGCACTTTACTATTCCCCCTAAGTCCTACCCTCTCACTCCAGAGGGTGGTCTTCCTTTCTGTTTTTACTGCATCAAGTCATCAAGGAAATGACTACTTGCTTACTCTCTCTGTGCCTCCCTGTGAATTCTTGTCTTTGGGGAGTATACTAAACAATTTTTAACAAACGAAATTATGTAGAACAAAGTGCAAGTTTACTTTATTGCAGCCATGTATGTGGAATAAATGCTAAATGGAAAATTTGAAATAAAAAGTAGTTCAAAACAGAGGTAGAAAGAAGAGAGGGAAAAAGGATGGAGACAGAGACTGGGGAGGAAAATGGAGAAGATGGGGGAGAGATGAGCACAAGCATAGAATAGAGTTTTCTAAATAGAGTTTAAAATATTTTAGACATTAGTATTCTCATGTCATGTTTGATGGTTAATTTTGATTGTCAAATTCATAATGTTTCTTATTAAAATATAAAGTTTTGGGTATATCTGTAAAGAATTTTCAAGGTTCAGTAAATTAAAGATAGAAGACTGCATCCTTAATATGGGCAGCATCTTTCTGTGGGCTGGGAATGTTAAATTAAAAGGAGAATGTATTCTGAGCATTGGCATTCATGGTTGACTTTTTTGACTGTAAATGCAATGCTAAAAGCTGCCCTGTGTTCCCTCTACCATGTTTTCTGGCCATCACAGGTGTATTCCCTGAAACTGTAAACTAAAGTGAACCCTTCTTCTTTATAATATTTTTGACAGAAATAAAAAAAATACTGCACCATTGTAAATGAAAATTTCTCTATGAATTCTACAACACAGATACATCAGAGATGCCAAAAAGAGACATAATTTATTAAAGTTTTATTATCCCTGCAAATACAAGGTTTGAGGAAATAAATACTATAAAGCTCATACTTACTACATTAAACAAAATTTCTGATGCAAACAGCTAGATGTAGCACTATGAAGTATAATTGTAAACTTATTGTCATTCTGGAAAATATTCTTCTGTCCATCTCTTATAACTCAAAATTCTCATGATTATTCTATAATGTTCCTGGACCATATCCTTCTTCTGTGCATGAACATTTGATTTATATACTGTCTGCTATTTCTTCCTTCTGTCCACAAAATAGATTAACACAAGGACAAAAAAGAATGAGACTTGGCAAAATTAATAACTGCATTTAAAGCATGCACAGTACATATTTGAACTTGGTAAGTAAAATCCCAGGCTTGGTCTGACATTACATACTTATGTGACTTATATATGAATTAGTAGTCAGTCTGTGTTTCAGATATTAATTCTATCTTGCAAGTAACCATGACAACTTTCTAACCACATGACCATATACTATGATACCTAGTATACATACCTGATAATTAAACTGTGCTGAGACTCTGTCCTGTTTTAAAGTGTGACAATCATGTTCAACATTATATTTCTGAAAATTCCTTTAAATCTGATTTCAAAGGAAAAATGTTTCAAAAGTGAAGTACATAAAAGCAATTTGTAATAAGAATTAAGACACCTGCTTCAGGCAGAAAAGCTGCCTATTGGCTCATAGGGAGAGAGAAGGCCCTAGACTTCACCTAGGCAAGAGAGTAAAACTAACCCTGTTGGCAGGGGCATCGGTGAGATGACCCTGAGCACACAAAATCTGGAGAACTGACCCCACTACTTGTCTGTTATACAGCAGCAGAGACGAGGGAGAAATGCTGTGCCCTCACCCTTTGACCCTCAATGACTGAAGTAGGTGGGAGAGGGCGTCCTGGGTCATGAGAACCTCTGGAGTGCTGGCGCTCCCCCTTAGCAGATGCAGCACTTACAACAACGGCTTTGGTGGTGTGGGTACCTCTAGAGAGTTCTTCCTGGTGCCAAAAAGCAACAGCCGGGTGGCTGACCAACCCAGCACCACCCAGGTCCAAAACCAGGGCTATGAGTTGATTCACCCCAACATTCACTCCAACTATGAACTTCTGGAGCACATGAAGGGGTCCTAACTTGTTCAAAACATCGCTCCTTAATCAACTGCGATATCTATATTAAGCTTTGAAATGTTACAGGGGATTCCTCAATCATTTGTAGCATTTCACTTCTACTTAGAATTCAAATATCTACAATTGTACAAGTGACATGCTTAGGGACCTGAATCCCTCCAAAAAGAAAGACACTTTGTGAAACTGCTTTCATTTGAGAACTGGTTTTCTTTCTTGTAATATTTATTTATATTGAAAAAAAGAATGGGATATGTTCAGACACAGCTGGGAAACATCACTTCTTCTTATGGAAATTTTATCTGTGAGTAGGAGTCTAGGTTAATATAAATATCATGAAGGAATGTAGTTTCTGACATGCATAGCTGTCTAAGACATGGTCCTGGCACTTGGGATAAAGAAGCAGGCAGATAGGAAGATCAGTGTCATCCATTACCTAATAGCAAACAAGGATACAGCAGGGATAAAGGAGATTCTGACTCAAAATCTCATCAGACCATGATGTGGCATTCCCCTCTAAATGCTGTGAATACCATTGGGTAATAAAAAAATTGTTTTTGGACCTGCTCAGAGCAGAACAGAGGTAGGTGGGGAAAACTAAAGTGAATGCTAGGAGAAAGAAGGCAGAGTCAGGGAGATGTCATGTACCTGCTGGAACCTTGCCGGTAAGCCACAGCCATATGGCGATACACAGATTAATAGAAATGAGTTAAATTAAGATGTAAGAGCCAATAAGAAGAAAGAACTAATGGGCTAAGCAAAGCAGGGATTTAATTAAGACAGTTTCTGTGGGGTTATTTCGAGTCTGGGCAGCCAGGAATGAACAAGTGGGCTCCCACAACAAAACCAAACCACATAAAAAAGTGTCTTATATTTAGAATAAACAACAACAAAATTTGTAACAAACATTCAATTTATATTATAATAGAGGTAATTTCAGGCATACTGGTAAATATAAATTTTAACTCATTTTGGGAAAATTAGTTTGCCACTCAAACTTTAACATATTTAGATCATTATAACAAAGTATAACATTAAGTCATGACTATATTTGTTCTTACATTCTTTAAAACATAATTAATATATTTAAAACATACATATGTATGTATATCTCTCTATTTATTTAGTATATATTATGGAGAGAAATGTACCTATTTTTCATCTCTTAAGCTGAAAATAATGTAAATATTGCAGACAAGGTTTTCTTTAATTTTTCATTTCTCTTATTGCATTCCAAATATGTAAGAGAACAATTTAATGGAGAATATTTTTGTTATTTGTTTCTTTGTCTTTTAATACTGTACTTTAGCTTTAAAATTTAAGTCTATAGATATTGCCTCCATGAATTATGGCCCCTGGTGAAGGGTTTGAAATTTACAGCCATTTAAGAAGTTTACAACAATATGACAGTTTGTCAACTTCTCTTTTTCATAGCAGTATATAGATTTCATAAAATTATTATTTAATTATATTTTATTTAAAATAAATTAGAATTTCCTTTGAAATTTCTTTCTTTTGTATTTCCTTGAATAAAAAATAAGTTTTAAGGTAGTTAGGAAATAATATTAAGACTTTTAATATAGTATATTTCTAAGAGTCTTAAATTTAGGTACAATATTAAATATTTATCCAGACTGAACTATATTAGTTACTTTTCACAGTAATAGTACCAATTACCTCATATAAAAGAAACCAGGAAAAAGATTTATTGTGTCTAAAAGTTTGTGGAGATGCAGCCATAATGTTGGTGAAATCACAGAACCTGAAACTTGATACTGGCCACATGCCCTCTGCTTCAAAAAGTAAACCTGATTACAAATGCTATCCAAGCTTTCTCCTATTCCCTCTCTCGTTTATTCTTAGTCCCTGGGAACTGGAGCGAGCTTGGATAGCTCTCTCTCTCTTGAATTCTCTCTCTTCTGTTTATTCTCAATTCATGAGAGGATGTGACACACGTGTAGGGTGTGACTTCACTCCTCAGTGAAACTTCCTTGTAAATGCCTGCACACAGACCTTCATAAGTGTCTCCTAGGTCCCAGCTTCTTAAACTGTAGGCTACAGTCCCCACATTACTTAATAGTAGGGTCTGTTCAAAGTTTGACATGAATAAAATGTTAGAAAATAGACAATGACCAAAACTTAATACAAAATCTTGTGCGAATTGATCTAAGGTATTTCTGGGAGCATGCAACCATGTTGGGTCATTTGAGTTCACTGCACTCTCGCTTCTGAACTCATAATATATGTATTGTGCAGTGTACAAGTTGCCATGTCAGTGCCTGCTTCCTCAGACACCTAGCCCATATTGAATTCTGCTGCATGTTATTAATTGTAGTGATATTTCATTACATCTAAATTTATTGGATATTTAGACACAAGGAAATTTTTATTTATGTTACTATTCATTCTTTCCTTAGTTGTTTCAAATGGACGTATCTTTAAAACAATGCTCACTTTTAAAAATTTTTTCTTAGAATATCTTACTATGGTTGCATAAATAAAATCATTAAATTAATCTGCTTGGGGCTAGGCCAGAAATTCAAAAAATTCCGGAAATGGCCTAAAATATATATGCTGTTATATAATACATATTTATGCAAAACAATAATCTTAGCATTAACAATTATAGAATAAATTCCATGAGATTTGAAAAGAATTGAAGATGGTACATATCACAACGTTTACATCTTCAGCCAGTTTTAATTTTTATATAAAAATGAACAAGTTCATTTAATCAGAGAAAATTACATTAATAGTTAATTTATATAAAATTATTTACCTGAAAAAATATTTAAAAATTGCTTTCATTTTTTTAAGTAGGTTTTTTATTGATGTTTATTTTATGTAGCTTGGATTGCCTAAACCTTTTTATGTAAAAGAGACTCCATAATCAGAAAATAAGAAGGGCTGCCTTAGGTGGTTTACAATCCCTTCAATCTGTCAATGAGAATAAGCATTATGACTTTCACTGTTATCTGGTTCTACTTATTTTTAAACACTTCCTGTCATTAGGAGAATAAAACAAGCATTGTGAGGTTAAAATGTGNAAGCATTATGACTTTCACTGTTATCTGGTTCTACTTATTTTTAAACACTTCCTGTCATTAGGAGAATAAAACAAGCATTGTGAGGTTAAAATGTGACTTTTCTTATAAGTTTTTCATGATTTATATGGCCTCAACTTTGCAATGAGTGTATTAGTTCCCTATATTCATTATATATATATGTATATATATATGTCTTATTTTCTCTCACTTTATCTTTTAATACAAACGAAAATATATGAAAAATATCCTCAGAATCATACAGAATACTATAATATGTATTCTTTAGAAAGCATTTGAAATTTGTGTTATCATTTAATAATTAGTAGTTAATGTTTTTGAATCACAATATCAAGGCTTCTCTTATTTATAGATACTATTTAACTCATTCATCTTACTCCTAAGGCAGACTCTGAGGTTTATAAGTTAAGGTGTAATTAATTTCTAAAGATGTCGAGACAGCCAGTGTCAGAATGGAATTAGAATACACAGTGTAAGGTTCTAGAATCTATATTATTTTGTTTAATTTTGTTTTAAGTGCAAGATATGAACCCATGGCAGGAAGTGGTGGGTCATGCCTTTAACCCCAGCACTTGGAAGGTAGAGGCAGATAGATCTCAGTAAGTTTTAGGCCAGTCTGATCTACAGAGTGAGTTCCAGGACAACAAAGACTGCTATAAGACTGTTATACAGGTAAGCCCTGTCTCAAAAAGCCAAAAATTTGAAAAAAGGAAAAAAAAATTTGAACCCATGATGTCACACTTGTTAGGTATGCACTATTCCCAAATCTATACTATTATTATTTATGTTTCTTTACAAACTTTTATTTTTTTATTATTTTTACATACCAACCACAGCTTCCCCTCCCTACTCTTCTCCCATGTCCTCCCTCTACCTCTCTCCCACAACCTGTCCTTTGTCTGCATTCAAAGGGGTAAGGCCTCCCCTGGGAGTCAACAAAGCACTGCACAGCATATCAAGTTGAGACAGGACCCAGTTCCTCTCATTGCATCAAGGCTGGGCTAGGCATCCCATTTCAGGGAATAGTCAGCTCATGTGTCAGCGAACAGGTCGTTGTCCCACTACAAATCTGTATTATTTTTAAGAAGATATTATTTAATTTTATTATGTTTATTTGTGTGACTATATATGAATATGTGTACATGAGCAGAGGTGCCTCCCAGAGACAAAAAAAAAGGTCTAGGAACCTGTAGAACTGGAGTCATAGAAGTTATGCAATGACAAAGATTCTCAAAACCAAATTTGAATATACGTGAAAGCCATAAACTGTATTAAATGTGGAGCCATCTCTCAATCTCTCAAGAATTTATACTGCTTCTCCCTGTTTTGTTCCTCCTTTGTCCTATTATTTTATTAATAATAATTTGTGAAAATTGGGTAGACAAGTCTCCATCTTTTGGCTTATTTTTCTCAAGTATCAGTTGGGGAGTAGAATAAATTTTTTAAAAGGTTCTTTGAAAATTGGCTATTTCCAGTATTCCATCCTATATTCCCACCTATGTCTTTACACTCTTTACTATTATGGAAATAAAAGGAAAAAGAATACTTGGTAGAATCTGAGAATTAGGTAGAATTCAGGGAAAGGTTTTTCTATTGTTCTCTCCATAGTAAGAATAAGACCCATCATTTGACTGAAGATATTCTACTATAAAAGTAAATAATTCATTCACATAGTTTTTACCCTATGCAGAATAAAAGATATTATTTTATTTTTAATTTTATTCTTTTTAGGTTAGAAAGTGATTCCTTTGCTTTCTTCCCTTCAAACTCTCCCACATACCAACCCCTCAGCTTTTCTATTTCAAATTTATGACTTCTTTGTTTTTAATGGTTATTATATATACTCTTACACACAAAAACTCACATGTATATTAAGTAAATAAATACAACCTGCTTAATCAGTATAATATTACTTGCATGTCCATGCTTTAAGAACTAATCAGTTTTTGGACATCCAATCAGTGTTCTCTTCTTTGGGAAAGACTATTTCTCTGTTATTATCTTTCCTTAATTACCTGTATTTATTTGTTTATGGTTGATGCCTTGTGACTATACCCTGCCTACTTTCATGACTGCCATTTCCCTCCCCCCTAATGATAATGGACTAAACCAATGAAAGTATAAGCAAGCCACCAGTTAAATTAAATGCTTTCTTTTTCAAGAGTTGCCACGGTCTTGTCATTATGGTGTCTCTTTACTGCAATAGAACAATGACTAAGATGAAGAAAAATGAAAAATGTTGTATTTTTTCATTCATAAATTTATACATGAATAGCACAACACAGACATATATATATATATATATATATGTATGTACAGAAACACACACCCACACATATATATATAGAGATAGATAGATAGATAGATATAGATATAGATATAGATATAGATATACAGAGAGAGAGAGAGAATGGAGAGTGAGAAAGAACTTTATTCACGAATGAAAAGTGTCTCAGTTGAGGGTAGTTAAGATTATGAAAAAAATCTAAAATGTTAAGTGTACTGGGTAAGAATTGATTCCTGAATGTCAATGCCACACTCAGTCTGTCTCTTGTGCTATAGATAAAAGGCACTAGGAGGACAATCAGTCTTGTCAAAGAGTTTCTGCCTCAGGCACTAGCAATGAGAGGATACCCTTCTGATCTTACATTACTTTTAGCCTCACATCTTAGAATTTTTTTATGTAAAGGGTATAAGGAGAGAAATCCATCAGGGTCTCTTTAATTTCTTCAAAATAACCAATGTCCCTAAATGATATCACCTTAGACATTTTTTCTACTTCTCATTATATTGAAGAAAATAAGCCAACGACATGGCAAAAGTAATAGTAAATACTATTTCTCCATGATAAGCTTCTATCCGGCCTTCGGGGGTTTTAAATACTGTTTTATAAATGTTCATTGTAGTCTATAATTCAGATATTACTATAAGAGTAGTGACAAATAATATTTTAAAAACTAATGAAATTCCCATGACATTTCACCCTGTCACTTCTACTTTTTAAAATAAAAAAAGAAAACCCTCACATATGTGACTCATAAAAAGTTTCAGAGTTTAAAACCTAATACCCAATTAGTTCCCAATATGAAGGGTAGGATGCATTCCAGGGACATGCTCAGTGTAACTTGATTCTGTTTGCTCAGTGCATTCAAGCTGTATATACCTGGCGTTACTGATTCTTTAGTTGTTTGGGAATCTTTTTTAGAGTCCTAGAACTCATTGAATCTTTGCATATTTTCTAGTGTTTGTTTTTCTCAGATGTCCCTTCCTGAATGTGGTACCAAATATAGAATTGCACACTGAGGTTCTGATGTTTTTCTGTCTTCAGGAGAAAACAAGTCCTTGTAGGAAGATACGCAAAGATTCTTCTCTAATATTTGCTGTCATAAATACAGATCATTTGCTTCATTACGGAACCATTGAAATCACAATACTAATAGTATTAAAATGGATGTAGTTATCAAAATTTACCATGAGCTGGGCATCATTCTCCTCTATGTTTCACTTATATCTAATTGAAGCACTACATGCTTCGATTTTTAAATGTCTCTATGTAACATTTGAGAGAACTTAGATATAAAAAATTTCATGTCACATGTATAGCAATTAAAATTCAGGTGTAAACATTATGACCTCAGAGCCTATCTTCCCATAATAAATATTTAGATTAAGGAACTATAATTTTTAATTATAGTCATTAATTCTATTCATTTAGCATTAGACTTTGGTTAAAAGACAAAGTTAGCATAAATTATTATGACATATCATACTTTTATCTTTGTTTTTTAACCATTATTTTTAAATGATATTTTACAATTGGAAAATTAATTTAACTGACTGTCTTTGAAGCAATTGAATTTTTAATTATATAGAGAAATTTATTTTTGAACATTAAAATAGATAAAATAATCTTATAAATGGAACAAACTACCAGTGGATTTTCCTAAAGAATAAAATTAGGGAGCACAATTTCTATTTAAAATGTTATTATCCTTTAGAATATTAAACTCAGTACTAAATGTGGTAATAAATAAGCAACTTACTGAACAAATATTAAAAATCTACCATGCATCAACTGATCTCTTTTAGCCAATGGAGAAGTCATGAGACTGGTGCTTTTAATAGCATACCTGCATTTAAGTTCTGTATGTTTGTTTATACTTTCCAAATGAATGTGACTTCCTCTTTTATATCTACCTTTGTAATCATGATAGGAGACTTTTTTTAAAACTCAGGTAAAATTGTGAAAAATTATTATAGCACTTAATGCAACCCAGAAATAAAGATAGCTTATCTGATAATTAATTCCACTGCTATCAGGGTATGATGAAGGAGTAAGCTCAAAATTGGTAGCACATTCAAAATTATTTTGAACAACAAGAATGCAGGAAGGTCAGAAGGCAAAAAACAAGCATTCAGTACTTTCCTAGTATCAACCTGAAATTCATAAATAGAATATGTATGAATATAAGTATATATAAATATAAATATATGAATAATATTTAATATATAAATAAATACATATTTAATATATTTAATATATTAAATATATAAATATATTTAGAATCTAAGGGCAGGACTCAAGCAAATAAGATTGGGGGGAGATGTCATTGAACTAAAGGAAAATAAAAAAATTGAATTATTGTTATATAAAGAAGAAGTAATTAAAAGTAAGAACTGGATGTCATATAAACAAGGCAAGTTGAGTGAAAATATTTCCTTGAATTGATGGTTGGCTAGGGAGTAATTTACATTTTGAAACATGAGAGAGAGAACTTAATTAGCTATATGTTGTTAATCTCTCAATAGCTGCTGCTTAAAATAGTTTTGACCTATCAATTACTGTCGCGGACAGGAAAACTAAAATGGAGTGCATTGGATAATGAGATGAGGTTTTAATGTTTTATGCCATGTGTAACTCTGGCAGTCAGTTCTTGTGGGAACTGCAGTGAAACTTGATTTTGCACGGTTAAATTACATTTTAAAAGTAGCCTTCACTTACCAAATGTAATCAAGATTTATTTTTATTGAAGACAAGGAGTTAGAAAGAACAAAGATGTTCATTGAGTTTATTGCTCTGCTCTAAAGAAATAAAACATGTTAATTAAACCATTACTTCTTGTGTGTCTAGGCAGGAATATAGAACTTGACTTGGTGCTACAGATATTGCTTCATGGGTAACTCTTGATTTTTGTTACAAACAAATGAATGCAATTTATTTTGCTTATATTTCAATGAAGACAGAATGTTAGTATTCATTATTTTACAATCTTGATTTTATATTGAAAATGAAAAATAAATAGCCACTTTACTAGTACAAATTACATCCAAATAAAAAAAAGATATTTTTAGCACTATACTTTTGAGGAGTACTTTTTTTATTATTAAAATTTTACTAAAATGAGCCAAGCATAAGAAATACAGAAGTTTTAAATGTAGTCCTCTTAGTACCTGAATATTTTTCATATGAATAGCAATAATATTATTTTCTTAAAGGCAGTAAATCTGTAGATAGTTTGTTTTCTTTTACCAATAGTATAATCACATTAAAATTCAGAGGTTGTGTCTTAAGAGAGCACTATTTGCTGTCACAACACTTGGTGATATCTTTATGAAGGTGATGAAGGGTGTCAGCAGGTCATATTTCCTAAAGAAATTATTTGAAAAGTTATGTCTCATGATAATCCATATTTGAAAAATTCTCATATATATATATATATATATATATATACATATTTGCTATGTACTTTGTGCATGGTCTTAAACAAAAATCTAAGAATTTCTGAAATGAAATTTACTTAGTATAAAATTTCCAAAATGCCTTGGTCCTAGAACCCCTCCCCATAATGTCCCATAATATTTCACAGAATTCTTTGCAAGGATCTTACTTGACAATTTTGCTGTAACCTTCCCTCCATCTGGCACTTTTTCTTAATTGCCTGACCTTCTGAGAAGTTAATTACATCCCCCAGATGCTGGATTTCAGTGCCAGAATCTGGGTTTGGAGAAGAGTCTAGGCTTCATTCTTTCTTGCTGTGTTTAGTATGGGCCCTTCATGGCTGCTTTCCTGTGTGTGATTTCATCAACCAAGAAGCCTATTCCAGGTGATTAGAGAAGTAATTCGTTACAATGGTCATGCTATTCTCCCTGATTTAGACATAGCATTTTGTTAACACCTTATAAGCTGAAAAGTGAAAATGCATATTTAATAAAAGTCATCTTCTATTATGCTTTCTCTGAAAATTTGATGCTTAGAAAGCCAGGAAGTACATTTAAAGGAAGAGCCAGTAATGTCATGTGTGCTCTTTACTATCTGACATAGCTCGTATCTAAAAGTATATAACATTCTAATATAGACAACACCAGTGTAACAAAATAGAATTGTTATAAAAACGACAGAAGATCAATAATTCTATCAAAGTTCTGACTTCCATAGACAAACAGAAACCAAATCCACATGAACTGTAAAAGGTATACACAAAGAAAATTAAGGTTAAAAATTATCAGAAAGCATAGCATTTTACTGTGAATTTCAGCTTTGTAACTGATTGGTCTTTAGACACTTTATTCAGCTCAGGAGCCCACATCCATATTAGGTAGTGCTTTTTCCATTTTCAAAAAGCTGTCAATTTCTATCTAATGTCTAACTTAAATATATGGTCTTTTCTCCACTTTTCCTAGCAATAGTGAGCATTTTCATCTGACATGTCCTACTATTTCTCTTACATGCTGATAAAATTGTTCTTGAACAAAACAGACAGACAGACAGAGAGATAACCACACCAACAAAAAAAACTGCACAAATGGGGTTCAGAAGGTGAGTTAGTAAGTAAGAACACTTGCTGTCAAAGACAAGGTCCAGGACCAGTGTTTTACTTCATGGCTCCCACATAATAAGGTAGACATGCCCTCCATTCCCTTTACCACACAGTTGTGAAGGAATTCACTACACTAGCAAGCTAGCCTAGCAAAAAGGGCAAGTGTCAGGCCCAATAAGAGACCCTGTCATAAAAGAATGAGAGAGAAACAGAAAACACTGATATATTCCTCTGTAATCTGCATGCTTTTGCACAGATAAATGCATCCACAAAACCACATGAATGCAGCAAGCACACATATAAAAACACACATGGATACACACACACATACCAACCATGTACACACAAAAGAAAGAAAAGTTTATCGGTCATTAAATCAAATTAAATTAGTGCTGACCTAAAGAACTTTATTTCAGCTCTCTGTATGAATAGTTAGGGGAAGTCAAATATCTATCTTCCTGTGTTCCAATGGTAATGGGAAGGACTTATCTTTGGAAGATCTTTTGTATTGTATATAACATGTCCTGTACCAACAGATTTTTTTTTAAATTCTTTTATTTTCTTTTCATTCAAAAATTTACACTTTCTCCCCTTCTCCTAGTCCCCTCCCGCTCCCCTAGAACTTTGAATGGCCAAAAGATACTTAAGGTCATGTTCAACTTCCTTAACGATTAGGGAAATGCAAATCAAAACAACTTTGAGATACCATCTTACACTTGTCAGAATGGCTAAAATCAAAAACACCAATGATAACCTATGCTGGAGAGGATGTGGAGTAAGGGGAACACTCCTCCATTGCTTGTGGGAATGCAAACTTGTTCAACCACTTTCGAAATCAGTGTGGCAGTTTCTCAGGAAACTTGGAATCAACCTACCTAGGATCCAGCAATACCTCTCTTGGGAAAATACCCAAGAGATGCCCAACCTTACTACAAAAGCATTTGTGCAACCATGTTCATAGCAGCATTATTTGTAATAGCCAGAACCTGGAAACAACGAACAGATTATTACAATGTATAATTTACCTACCTTGGAAAATCATATAATTAAACACATTGTAGTAAACATTAATTCTAAAATCTTAAAATATATTACAAACAAAAGTCATAAAATACATTTTTTCCCCAGAAAATATGGATCTCTTACGTGGAATGAGAAAGCAGATCTCTCAATTCGAAAAATATTATTTTAATTAAAATACCGAAGTATTTAAGAAACTTCTTTGAAAAAAATAAATTCTAAAGGCATTATCTTAGCTTTTCTGAAGATATCCAATTAAGAAATCTCAAAAACGGATAAGTAATTTGTAAACTTACAATGTAAAAAACTATTGCAAATATCTAATTTCTAACTTTTCACAGCACATGCCTTCTTCAAGGGAGAATCAAGTCTAAAATTGACAAGCTATTTCAACTCTACAATATACATGGAACTCACAGATGTGCATGCATATGTCAATACATATATTTCTAGTTATTCAACACTTTCAGACTTCTTGATGTCTTCTTGATTATTATGTACCTGAATTTCTGATTTTTACCGTGCAATATCTTGTAATGTATTGACCATCACCCTACCCCTGCTGCAGCCAGAATGTTGAAGTCCTTATATTGGAGGAGTCTGAATTTGGTCTTATTTGGACATGAGGCCTTTGTGCATGTCATGTCCATTAGTGGCAGAAGAGATTCTGAGAGAGAAATCAATGTGAAGGCAGGGGCGAAGACTGGAGTGCTACGGAGGCAAGACAGTGAGCACCAATGACTATCATATGACCTACAAAAGATCTGATCTGAGGTCTCAGGAAGAACTTTTCTGACTTCTTTTTCCCTATTCTTTTAAAACCTGACTCTATACATCCCCATCATTAAAGGTATTGTGTTTTTGGATTCCATGTAAAAGTTCCTGAATACTTTGCATTATGAAAATCACGGCACATGCAAAATCCAGCTTTGCAGCTAAATATTAGGCAAGTCAAAGAATCGGGTTTATTTAGCATTTAGATTTCAGTTAAAATTCTTATCATAGCCGGGCGGTGGTGGCGCACGCCTTTAATCCCAGCACTCGGGAGGCAGAGGCAGGTAGATCTCTGTGAGTTCGAGGCCAGCCTGGTCTACAAGAGCTAGTTCCAGGACAGGCTCCAAAAGCTACAGAGAAACCCTGTCTCGAAAAACCAAAAATAAAAAAAAAATTCCTATCATAATATCAAAGCCATTAATTTGTAACTAACAGAAAAAAATAATTTGAAATACTTTCTTCTTCATTTCCTTTTTTATTGAAAATAAAAAAGAAAACATTCAGAATTAATAATAGGTATAAAGGACCGGTTATACTTAAAAGATGCTGAAATACGAATGCAAATCTATCTTCTTACTATTTCGTCAAATTAATTATTATTCTATAAATTTTGATTGATGACAGTTTATGTTAACTTGTTATTATATCACACTAGGACAAGAAATGATACTTAATTTGGACTGGATAGTCTTATACAACAAAAGGTCTTTTCATAGAAGCTAACATTTGAGTATATTGACTTTCATAATTTATTATATAGCTTCATAAAATGTTGCTACTTCTAAAGGAATACTAAGTCCCTAGGAAAAAGTTATTTTTCTGTGGTGTATGCTTTTACATCAGCTTCATGGCCTCAAAATGAAACTAAGGTGAAAAGTCACTGCAAAAACTCAATTCTACCACTTTTATTTGTAGTGAAATTATTAACCTATCCCACAGAAATCATTTGATTTTGAATGCTTTCGGTCTATAACGTTAAAATGATTGAAAGTTTCCAAATTATAAGTCTGACAGGCACACCTCAGTAAATTGTCTTACCTTAAGGTATCAGGGAACCATATTGGGGGGAAACAAAAAAGAATCAAGATTGTTTCTACTTTGAACACCCTTTGCCCTTGAATTTCAACAGTGAACCAACAGTGATCATTTAATTTGCCTGAGGCAAACATGAAATCAGCTTTCTTGTTTGGAATTTGTATTGCCTGTTTCTCTTATTAGATAACTCTTGAAAACAACCATAGATTCTCTTCTCTGAGGGACCTTCTGCACCAATTGATGTCCTCATCGCATTTATGTTATTTCATCAAAGTGGTAGAAAGTTCATTTACACAGTTTTCTATTGGTGAAGAAACCAGCAACACCAGTCAATGCATACTATAGAAGAAGAAAAGAGAAAGAAATCCATAGAGAAGAATTTGTTGGCGTGCACGGATACCCTCCTCTACTGCTAACCTCATAGCAGGAAAAATGACATATCTCTGCAAGTCTAGTGCTCTCCCAGGGAAGTTTCTTGTTTGTTGAGGGAAAAATGATTCAATAACACTATTTAACTTCGCGAGCCAGAAAACTGCTCTGTGAAGGATGTCCTTGCCCACAGAATCTGAATACTATTGATCATACCTATGCTCAAAACCAGACTTTAAGGCTCGCTAGGGTCCAATGAAAGCAACAAGACAGAGAGAAATACAGATTAATGCTGATGAAAAAGCAGAGAAAACAAAAAGCAAAGAGAAGAATCTTAATGGGAGATTCCAAACTAAAAGAGGTGATTTATATGTTTCATGACACACTATTCTGCATTATAAAATAGTACATTGAAGACAGCATTAACTAATTTCATTCTCTATTTTTAGCTTTTCCTAGAGATTTAAGAATTATGAAAACTATTTACCTGAAAAACTAAAGAATATAATGTGACTTAAAGAATATGAAGGAAATGAAAATAACCAAATCAGATATATAGCTTTTACAACCATAACTTATAAAACTATTCCATCACCTGTTAGTTAGGGAAATTTTATACTCATAAATCAAATCAATTTGGAGGGATTCTGATATACTTCATATACTGAGGACAAAGAAGATTATAGAATAACTCTCTATTTTGAAGACCACAAAGAACAGGTCTTTATCTTAAAGGTAATATTAATAGTTTCTTCCACTCCCATATAATAATATAATTTTATGTTCCCTACTCTTTTAGATATTACAGTCCTGTATTTATAACTAATACAATGGGAGGGACATGATATACCAGTTTCATAGATTGTCTATTGGTAAGGACACTTCCATGTTGTAAGGAAGCCCGTAGACTCAAGGAAAATTTCACATGGCCTGAGACTCTTGTCCAGTCTCTGACAATTTACCTAGTTAGCAACCAGCATAAGTCTTCAATCTTCATAGTGACACAGCCTGCTTTGGAAAAGTATAATTCAATCTAGTTCAATCGCTGAGATTAAAGAGAGATGTGATAGCATTTTCTGTCAACCTTGTTTAAACAATGTTTTTCTGTAGTGGTCATTCTATTAGAAAAGAATTTATTTTATGTAAATGAGTGCCCTATCTACATGTAGGACTATGACAGAAGAGGGATTCAGATCTCACAATAGACAACTGTGAACAACCATGTGGCTGCTGGGAATTTAGCTCTAAACTTCTGGAAAATCAACCAGTATTCTTAATTGCTGAGCCATCTCTCCAGCACCAAAAGAACTTACTTAATGAGAGATAAAGTCTACCATACATATCTATGGATATAAGAATAAATATTGCATAACATTTTTAGGATTTATACTTGTTTACTAAGAACTATAGTAAGTTAAAAACTATAGAGTCTACGGCAATAACCCTGATCTCACTTGCCATGAGCAAGATTTTCATTATGAAATGTATTTTCACTCTTGGTGAGTTGATTTAATGTCCATCTAGAAAGCTGTTGGTTTTATATATGTTTTATTCTTATACTGTTAGGCATATCATTCTATGCTGGCTGTGTGATTCATTAGCATCATTGCTAGGTGGGAATGTTGGTGGCTTCACTCATTTGGAAGTTTGTATGATACCTTCTGGTTAAAGAAAGCTAGTCCTCAGGGATGGGACATTCAGGTTAGGACTAGTTCATAGGTTCTTGGGCACTATTTATGATGTGTATACTGCCGTCAGTCTTAGGGATTTGTGTTCCATCACTGGAGGTTAACCAAGGGCAGCAGTAATAAGGTATATGTTTTAGAATTTTTTTGGATTGCACTGACTTTGGCCCTTTTTCAAAAGAGAAGTGCTGAACACTGTGGTGTTTGGGTTACCCAAATGGTGATAAATTGAGTGAGTTCTCAGGGTGATTAAAAACTGTCAGATTAGAAGGTATGACTGTCAAGTTAGAAGGTATGAGAGGTAACAGAAACTTTTACTTGTGGAAGGAACATTTCATTACATCATTTAACTAACTAGAAGAATGACAAAATTGACTCATTCCCAGTTGACATAGAAAGACATTGCATGACCAATAGGTAGCAAAGCATAAAACCAAGGGAACCCCATATTTATCATACTGGTGAGTTCCTGGGCAGATAACTTAGCTGAAACATCATTAGAATGAAATGTTTATAGTCAGACCTTTTTCCATTGGAATTGGTTTGAGACCCATAAAATAAAGAAGAAGACCTAGGAGATTTTTGGAAATTCTTAGAATAACTTCAATTAGGAGGAATCTGGTCAGTGTGGAGGAATAAGGACCATCTCTCTAGAACAAAGACACAACTGTCATGATGCTTTTCCTTTTCGCTTCACCATACCTTTTATTGTTATTTTGTGTAGCATGCTAAACGCTCCTTCCTGTTGAATCATGATTTCCTGTCCAATTATATTACTAAATATAAAGATCACATTTATAAATATAATTCATAGAGAAAATTTAAGATTGCCTAATAGTGCTTTCTGTTCTTAGCACTGGATTCGGCAGGTGTGAGATCAGTTGGATTGTGTTCCACTGACCTTCAAGGTCATTTGAAAATTACTATGTCCAATTGGTAAAAAATTCAAGACGGATGGTACCTACTCTCACTACATTTTTTACAGTTTTGTCTGAAAGTAATGATCATATTGGAGGCTCTAGAGAGATGCTGCACTCAGGATACACTATGGTGCAGTCATTAAGGGCCTCCATGTGTAGTCTCTGGTTCCTCAAGTGAGTATCCCACTTTCAAATGTATCGTATTTGGGGTTATTAAGACAAAAGCCTTTTTCTCTTTTTATCTATGGTAAGTGATGGTACTAAGTGCACCTTGTGTTACTGGCACCTGATCCCAAAACCAATGGGTGGGGCTTGAAGTTCAGAGTATATGAACAGTTCAGCTTCTGCTACTGTCTATAGCATTTCCACAATTGTGTGCAAATTTTCTCAAGCATGGCCAACTTTATACAGAGATAATACATCTGCTTTCTGGAGAGGATTCTGTTGTGGGACAAGATTGTCTTCTATAAAATAAAATAAAAACAAGCAAAACCAACAACTTTAACTCATCTCATTAGGAAAATGAATCTCATTGATATACAGTGATGAAATTTAGAGAAACTGTAATATTTAGAAAGAATGTTGGGAATTGGTTGCAGAACTCTTTTTTATTTTTTTATTTATTTATTATGTATATAGTGTTCTGAGCACAAGATCTCATTATAAATGGGTGTGAGTCATCATGTGGTTGCTGGGAATTGAACTCAAGACCTCCGGAACAACAGTCAGTTTTCTTAACCTCTGAGCCATCTCTCCAGCCCCAGTTGCAGAAGCCTTTGACAGCAGGAAAGTTCAAGGCAGATCAAACAGAAAGATAGTCTCCTCCCACTAAATCAATAATGTTTTGGGAGACACCAAGACTAATGGACTCTGGTGTATAGAAAGCCAATTGTCATAGCATTTAAAACTTCATTCTGTTATAAGTGTCTGAAAACTGCCATATCAAAATGAAAAGTACAGTGGTGCCCACAGATGGGATTAGCCCTTCTGCTGGCCACCTGCTATTCTAGGTACAGTTTCTCTGTAAATGTTTTGGATCATGCAAACTTATATGGTTTTTCTCAATAGATTTGTATATCATTGTGCTACATGCAGTCTATACAATAGAAAAATATACGTACACATTTAATCAGCACATAACAAAATACATAGCACGGAAAAAAATCCAATATTAAGGGCATCCTGCACTCCAGTCTAATCCATAGGGTTATGTGAAATATTATTTGAGCAATTCTTTGTCTGGGTTGCTCTGCTTTATCTTGTGTGTCTCATGCACTTTGGGTTTAGAGTGGCTTGCTGATCTGTGCATGTCAGAATGATGGTTGCCATCCTGCTCTAGACAGAATTTACTGCCCACTTTCTTGAATCAAAGACAGCTTTCACCCAGAAAGTTGTATGACTTGCAACAGGTTGATGAATAGTTTCTTAAATACAGACTGTCCATTATGTTCCTATGTTAATCAGGTGCTCTTTTCACAACTTTCAGTTCTACAGACCATGTGATATGCTATAATTCTCTGGAGAATATTACCTGGAGGATAAACATGAAAAAGTTAATTCATAATCACTTATTGAATGACAGGAGTATTTTGCCAGCACCTACCATTTAATTTTGTAAAGAAGTCTTTCACACAGTGGAACTTTATTTTGGAGAACAGGCGAGTGAGACTCTGAAATGTGAAGTAACTTGTTAAGGCCAAGGTCAAGTGAGATTGTGTCTCCTGAATATGTTAGACAGGCTGCAACCATGAAGTTTCAGCAATATGGCTATCTATAAATTCCTGAACAATGAAGACACCAGTGGACATGATTACATGGGAGGAGAAACCTCACAAGCCCCCTTTGCGCAGTACAGGGGCAACTGGAAAATGTTGAGAGCAGAAGATATATTCTTCTCCATTCTTCTCCAGGTTATGAGTCCAAAGGTTGGTTACTCAACACCAAGCAGTCAGCCCTAAGATCATACACATAAAGGTAACATATGGACTAAGTAGGTTCTATTTAAGAACGTGTGTGTGTGTGTGTGTGTGTGTGTGTGTGTGTGTGTGTGTGTATGTATGTATGTATTGGTAACAATGATTAAAGAAAAGAGACCATCAATTTGAGGGGGGGGTTGCATGCATTGGAGGCTTTGGAGAGATGAAAGGAAAATGGAAAAGACTTGAAATAATGTATAATATAATTTCAAAGATAAAAATGTAATTACTTCAAAAAACTGTGCTAAAAATGTTCAAATACAATAAAACATTCTTAGTAGAAGTCAGTAAGTCTTGGGTGAACTGACACTCTCAGCAATGGAGAGCCAGAAGATATAAGCATATTCATTGGTTTGTTCTGTCCCAGAACTATAATTCTGACTGCATTCTCTCATTTTTAATTAAAAATGAAAAACAAAAAAAGAAACAAATGAAGAAAAGTACTAAGGAAAATATAGGACAGAGAATACTCATTTTTAAAAAAACTGATTCTTATTTTATGGGTATCAATAAAAGTGAAAGAAAATGTGAGAAAACAGGCTTGTAAATTTTATAGCACTTCCAAAAAATACTAATACATTTCATCATATACATTCTAGTTGCAAATTTCCTAAGGTAGGAGAATGCCTACTTGTCATATTCTGTAAAAGTTGCATGAAGAGAATAAACCACCTATATTTTTCATATCTAATAATTTTATCATTATATACAAATATAGAAATTTCTGCAAACATCTTTGAATATCTCTGGAAGCAGAGGCTTCCTAGAGGATCTTAACACCACAGGGATTAGAAAGTGATTTAAGGAAAAAAAAGAAGGAGACTAGTGCTTCCCCAAATTCCCACAGGTCTCAGAACTGGCAGAAAACAAAACAAAAACAATGGAAATTTCTAACATCTGGTGTAAGGGAGAATAGCTGAAGCCTAACTGACTTCTATCCTCTTAGGGATAGCTATGAATGACAGAGGAAGTCTTCTCAAATCTATTTTGATGTCCCTTTTCAATTCTTAAGATAGCAGTTCAGTAAGATTAACTCTCAAATGAATTCATTGCATTTACATTATTTACAGGTGATAATCTGGGCAACAAGGGAAAGCTGTAATGAGTCAGTTTTAACAAGTGCATTTTCATGAGTTTTTTTCCCCCTTTACAGCCCAAAACACCAGAAGTTGTAGACTCCAACAATAAAAGAGAGACAATAATACTATAAAAATAAAACAACAAACAGCATCGCACTGATGCTAATTTCCAAGGCCAAGGGGTGTAAAATGTAAAAGAAAAAAGAAAAAGCATACACTGTCACACTCCTACTTCAAATTCCCAAGAAGAAACCTGCTGTTCAGTTGCTGCTTAAAGAAAGAAGAGGATAGGAGATTTGAATTTCAACTAGAATTTGAAAGAAGGACACTGAAATCAATAACATAAATTATGTATGATGTATTTTAAAAATTATATAATCAATGATTTTTTATTCATTTTGGAATAAATACTAGCTATATTGAATTGGTGGTAAATTAAATCTAAGGACAAAATTTAAAGAATATGTGTGAGAAAAACTATTCATATTTAGACTAATTCAGTTCATTTTCTGTCTTGTTTGATAACTCAGAGAACATCAAAAGAAAAAGTACAGTGCAACATCTAATACAGAATGCTGTACTCAATATTTTACAAGACAAGTACTGAGAACAAAGAAATTTCTATGTAATTATAATACTTGCATTATGAATTGACTTTTTCTTTGTTTTGATTCTCATAAGATACGAATGCAAATCGGGAAATATTTGAGAGACAATCACAGGATGTGCCTGAAGAAAAGATGGAGAATTGTCACCTAATGTGTAGGAAACAAATGAAATGAGAATTTGTGTGTGTGTGTGTGTGTGTGTGTGTGTGTGTGTGTGTGTGTACCATCAGGAGTTAATTCAAATATGAGAATCTGAGGACCTAGGAGTTGGATTATCTTTCCAATTATTCTTCCAATATTTGTTATCAGAAATCCAGTGGCAGATTCCAGATAAATGTCTGAGTCAATGTTCCAACATTTCTAGTTGAAATAACATATAAACAAGACTAAATAAACCTCTTGGTTTTGACAATAAATTGAAACAATAAATTGTTTTAGAATATTCAATGTGGGAACTTGTGTGGAGTTAATGACTAGTATTGACCATTTTTATCACTAAAATATACTTTCATGAAAATTAATTCTACTCTATCCACTAATATTTTTCAAGATTGTGGCTTATAAACTGTCATAATCAGCTTCCTTTGTCAACTAGATACAATCTAGAGTCACTTGGGATGAATAAACTTCAGTTAAGGGATTGTCTACTTCAGAATAGCCTGTGGCATACCTGTGGGGCATTTTTCTTCATTATTGATGGATATAGGAGGCCCTAGCCTCCTGCCAACACTGGTCAGGTAACCCTGGATTGTTTAAAATACATAGCTAAACATGACATTAGGGGAAGCAGCATTGCTCTGTGGTTCCAGCTTCAGTTTCTGCCTCCAGGTTGCTGCCTGGGTGAAATTAATTCATTTCTCTCCAAAATATATTTTTGGTCATAATGTTTATAACATCAACAGTTAGGAAATTAGTATAGTTACTTTCCTTAAAATCCAACAAACAGATGTAAACTGACAAACAAATTATTCAAATACAGGAAAATGGCTAGGATGTACTCAATGCCCGCTTCTGAAGCAATACCAAGCATCTGTGATGCATTTCTCAAATTCTGATCTAATATTAACACAAGTTTTTGGCATTGATATAATGTGCCATTTCTGTACTGCTAAATCATCTTTCTATAGAACAGGGACAATTGATTCAATCTATATGTCTTGTGTCCAGTGCATAACTGTAGTCTAGAAACTGGTGAAGAATTTTCATTTTCGGGGCTGGAGAGATGACTCAGAGGTTAAGAGCATTGCCTGCTCTTCCAAAGGTCCTGAGTTCAATTCCCAGCAACCACATGGTGGCTCACAACCATCTGTAATGAGGTCTGGTGCTCTCTTCTGGCCTTCAGGCATACATGCAGACAGAATACTGTATATATAATAAATAATAAAAAAAAGAATTTTCATTTTCTCTTTAATTATTTATACACGTATGACGTCCTACTATTTTAACTCATTAAGTATAAAAGTAGGTTTCTCTCACTGACTGTCTATCAACATTACTTCTAAGGACTTTACATTTTACTAGTTATCCATAGACCACTGAGGTCAGGGAGTATTGTGTCGACATGGTTAATGCCAAAATTATGTCCACCTGTGGTTGTTTTGAGAAATGACTTGCTCTTTGAAAACCTATCCAAGAGACTAAAAGGACTCACTCTAAAAGACACAAGCTTCACTGGCTTTTCAAAACAATGAAGCTCTTCTCACTAGTATATTTCTTAGAGGCCTCTTGAAAATCAGAAACTGCATCTGGATAATTACAGTTGATCAATAAATATACTCCAGCTTATCACCCACTCAGTTCTTGTGTCCCAAGGCAATCCTAGCGTTTCCATCTAAATTCTTTATAGAATTTAGATTTTTTGTCATGGTTTTGGTTTTATTTCATTTTATATGTTTAAGAAAATCTCAACATTATCACATGCTTACCACTAGATGACATTGAGAAGCTATTCACTGTGAAGTTATAAAATGAAAAGATCTACTTTTATCTTAGCCTAATCAGGCCCTGTGAATCCAGAACTATCACAGTTTGTTTTGGTTTCCAGTCTTCTAACACTGGAGGTTCTGCAATAGCCTTTCTTCTGTCCATTTAACTCCTTTCCTCACACAGTGGAATCTGTGCTTCCTTCATACGATCTTAATGAAAAATGATCACTATCATACACTGAACTAGGAGTTGTGGGGGAAGTGGAAAGTTTCATCTGATGTGGTTGCCTCTCTGACAGCTTTTCTTAAGTCATTAGACAGGGATGGGTTCTCCAAAACAAATGCAATTTAAGTCATGGCTTTGAGAGATTATATGTTCAATCAACAAGTATAGCCAAAAGCACACTGTAATGAGTTGAAGAGGCTCTTGACCAAATTTATGTACCTCTGAATACAAATCTCTTTGGAAACAAACTCTTTCTTAGTAAATGAAACTGAGATGAGATGAAGGCCTCTTGGACTATAAAACCGTATGCTTTGTGACATTTAAAAATTTGAAGAAAATTTGGTGTAAATGCATAATAAAATACATTCTGTTGAAAACCAGCATATAATGGAAGCAGAAGTTTAAGCATCAGTGATATCTAAAGCACTAAGACAAAGAATTCTAAGAATTGGTAGAACTGGGATCAACCAACAGGCAAGAAATATTCGTCCCTGGTATTTCCAAGCTTGCATTTCATTTTTATACTCATACACACACAGGAGTGTAAAAGTAGAAATTAACAATTTTCTACTTCTCTCAATGAGTTAGAGCAACCCTAAGGAAGAAAGGCGGGGAAATGAAGGAAAGCAGTAAGATGGAGGCAGGTTTGGACAAATGGAACTTAATCCGTTTTAGGAATTCTGTGTTCTACTAGAGAGAACATGGAATACTTAGGTATATTGACACATGGAGATGTTAGAGTTTATAAATTTTCACGGCATCCCTTTAGTTGACTGCTCTCTTGTTCTTCATGAGTTTCTTTTATTCCAATTTCTTCCTTGCTGGTCCTCTAACATAGAGTCTCTCTTAAACAGAGGCAGCTGTATTGTAAGAAGAGAAAATGGTAGTTAGTACTTAGCCCTATAGGGTTATAAATAGTTAAGAGTCATTAAGAAATATGTAGTTTCTGACAGTGTCTAATGCATATAATCAAATAAGCTCATACTGTTTGTTAGGTATAATTTTTTTTTCGATGCAAAAATTCTTTTTTTATTATTGTTAAAAGAAAAATTTACATTTACTCCCTTTGTTCCCAGCCCTCCTGCTCCCCCACTACCCCACCGCCCTCCCCCTGCTTCCTTAAGATGGTGCAGGATACCCTGCCCTATGGGAAGCCCAAGGCCCTCCCCCCTCCATCTCAGTCTAAGAAGATGTGCATCCATATAGAATAAGTTCCCAAATAGTCAATACATGCAGAAGAGATAGGTCCCAGTGCCATTATCATTGGCTTCTCAGTCAGTCCCCACTGGCAGTCACATTCATAGAGTCCAGTTAGGTCATATGCTCATTCAGTCTTGGTCCAGCTGGATTTGATGAGCTTCCAATAGATCAAGCACACTGTCTCTGTTGGTGGGCCAGTCCCTCATGGTCCTGACTTCCTTTCTCATTTTCTCCCTCCTTCTGCTCTTCCACTGGACCTTGGTAGCTCGATCCCTTCTTCTGATTAGGTCAAGTTATTTTATGCCAGGTTATTTTGTAGCAGGCCTACTAATGATCTGTTGCCAAGTGTATAAAAAATTAGTCATTCACGGTTCAGCAGAATCTTCCTCACTATGTGTGGTTGTATTTGATACTCAAATTCCCCATAAACATCATTGGTCTTTCAACAAAGATAATTCCTTATCTTGTGGTTTGCTTTGAGGCAGCTTTCTCCAAACAGATGGTGGTGGTTTCATGGCTGTTTCTATGATCAACCACATTGCCAATGTGAACATTTTGGCAAGCTAGTTATGCAGCAGTGTCTCCCAGAGCAAAGAGATATGCCAGAGCCATATTCGCTTTGTTCCTAGAACTGATCTTCATTGTTCATTCAAGGGCTCCCGTGTCCCTGATTGTTCTTCATAATGTGTCACACTGATGTTTCTCCACTGGAGAGGATTTTGTTCATCAGAGATACACTCATAGCTTTAAGTTTAAAGAAGAAAATTTTCTATTTCATTTTTCCCCATAAGACCTTTTCTTTGCACAAACTTATCAACCTCTTAAAGTGATCCTCTCATATGCCATGCCAAATGGTACTAGAGGGAATTATCTTAATGATATAAATTTTATTCTTATATAAACTTCAAATAACTAAAATATATTCATTCATAATAATTTACTAATGAATCCTATTAAAAGAGAAAGCAAGCATGAAGATAATAGTAGATTAATTTCTGATTCAGCATTACTATTAAGAAAGTAAGTCAGTTTACCAAATTAATCAAATTAGTAAAATGATTTATATTTTGAAATGTTTAGTTTTCTTACCCCTTTTTTATTGTTCTAGGTGGTGGTTGTAAAATAAAATACATTCTCTACTGATGCATAGTTTTCAATTCAAAGGGAAACGATTTTAAAAGTGATCAGTTAATATAATTATAACCAATAGGACTAATAAAGGAAGGACAAAAAATAGAAAGTTAAAAAAGATAATAGATTACAGATTATTTTCTGAGATACTAGAAAGAAGATTGGTTCTGATAGATGTAAAGATTTTAGAAACTGTAAAGAAAGAATATCAGGCAAGAGGACAATGCTACACAAAACATATTCTTGGGAGGTTGAAAGTTTAAGGAAGCTGGAAATAGCAGTTAGAACCGAAGTATTGGGCTTAGTAGTAGGGTTGTTCTCTGAAGATCTGTAAGGTATGATGTCTTAAAGGTAAGAATTGTTACCCAAATAAAAGAGATTAAGCAATTGGATAGTGATTTCATTTGTGTATTATCTAGTGTCTTTCTCCTTTTTGTACAAAGCATTGAGTCGTATGAGAAAGCAGCAGAGAGGTGAAATCCCATGAGTAAGTGAAGACCAAACAAACATTGTTAATGAATGCAATTTGTCATTACTAGGGTTGTTAATTACTAAGGTTGATGACTGTGTTGCTTTTAAGTACCACTTGATTCTTCCATAATTATGTCATGCAATTGATTGGACTGTAACTGTGTTAGTAAGGGCAGTGCAACAATTGTAAACTATACACTTCATATCATTTAAGGATGCATGAGTTACTTCATTCTAAATTCCAAACCAGAATATAATTCTAACATCACAGAAGTCCTGATACAATGCTTGCTAAACCTGCAGTTAGAACAACTATATAAGAGCTGTATACCTATAAACTATATTCTGTTTCATGGAGGACCGCTTGTTCATCCCAGCCACCTAGCTAGATTAGCCCTGAAATAACCACACAGAAACTGTATTAATTAAGTCACTGTTTGGCCCATTAGCTCTAGTTTTCTATTGGTTAATTCTTACATCTTAATTTAACCCATTTCTATTAATCTGTTAAGCCATGTGGTGGTGTCTTACCAGATAAAGTTCCCAGCATCTGTCATCTGTCTCCAACGGATCTATAGCATCTGACTCTGACTCTGCTTTTTTCCTCCCAGACTGCAGGTCTGTCTTCTCCACCTATTTAAGTTTTGCCCTATCAGGCCAAAGCAATTTCTTTATTCATTAACCAGTAAAAGCAACACACCAAGGGGACTCCTACATCAATATTCATTATTTACAAACTTGGCACAACATCTGTAAGATGCAAGAGGCATGTTTAGCTCATAACAAATTTATTAATTTTAAATAGGCTCAGATTAACATAAATACATGAAAGTAAATGCTGAAAGTTGACATCAACAGAGTTACAATTTCATAGCTATAAGCTTACTCAATGCATAACTACATGTGGACTTTATTTTAATTCCAAAGAAAATATGCAATGAATCAGCTACTGTTTAAGAATGTTTACAAACAGTTGATTTATCTAATTGATTTTTCAATCTAATTTTGGCTTAAGACACCTCATTGACGACTATTTACTTTCCACTATTGAAGCTGCAGAATAATTTTATGTAGCACCATGATATCATCTTGTTGCAGTAATTTTCTACAAGTAACAATACATGTTTTCTAATGCAGTTTAATCGATAGTGCCGCTATCTACGCACGAAGTAAATAATGCATGCTTACCTGACATTCTCCTTACATTTTGTAGAATAATAGATTTATGTATTATAAACACAATTGGCCATTATTCTCAGAGGGGAGCTAAAAATAATGGTATAAAGACATATATCCATATATGTATGTATGGATATGGATCTAGAAATATACACACGCTTGTGTTACTGTTTCTAACAGAAGAGATATTTTTAGGGAACACATCTTCAGATAATACCAGGTAAAGCTGCTTGTCAAAATCAGGGACTAGAAAGACAGAATTGATTTATTGGGGAATGTTTAAGTCAATAACAAAGCAAGAACAAAACACATGTTATAGAAATAAATCAATCTGGCAGTTCTAAAAATATCTTTTGGAAGTTTTAAAGATTCCATGTATGTTTTCTGTAGCGACCTCAAATAAATTGCAAATAAAAAGACATGCATATTTTTATTAATTATTATTATAATTATTGTTTTTCAAGACAGGGTTTCTATGTAGCTTTGGATCATGTCCTGGAACTAGCTCTTGTAGACCAGGCTGGCCTCGAATTCACAGAGATCTACCTATCTCTGCTTCCCAGGTTCTGGAATTAAAGGCATGTGACACCACTGCCCAGCTGCACATAAATATTTTCGTACTAAATGTTTTACATTTTATTATTAATTTTGTAATGTCATTTGTGTCCTCTACTTAACCAAAACAACTTCTTTAAATGACTTTGATGATTACCAGACTCCAAGGATTTGCTTAACTACTTGGGAGCTTCAGCTCTGTTTCTAGTGATACATCATTAAAAAATACGATATTTAATAATAATTTTACAGTCCAAATTAGATAATGACAAAACACTTTCTTCCAGATTGGAAGGACAGAACTTGAAATTTGAGGACATCTACAACCTGGGTATGTATTCTCACCTGAGGAAAATCTGTATAGAAATGGAAAAGACAGGGTAATTTTAACCTTGTGTAAACCTGCAGGATAACCTTTGACTTTGCCGTTTATATACTAAAGATACCCTTAAATCTGAAAGTTTATTAAAGCTATAATTCATTTTCCTGCATGCAGTATTTAGAATAAAGGCAGAAAAACACATTGAAATGCACACTATGTACATCAAAGGGCATAAATAGATTGGGATAAGACAAACAGGGTAGAAGTTCCTTCAAGGTAAGATGCTTTCTTGTCCATGTTACATGCTTCTTTTGAACTTATAATGAATGCTCTTATTGTACAGAAATGTAGTCTTTATATATAGCTATTCAATTGGAGTTGCTCCAATTTCATTAAAATTAATAAATATTTCCTTCTTGTCTTTATCTTCATTTTAGAATATTGTTTCAGACTTCTTTGCATAAACGCCTTGGTTTTTAAGTATAATAAATTTAAAGATATTATCAATTACTTGCCAAAGATTTCCTAGAACATTTTATTAATTTATCACCCTACTATTTTTTAATACATAAATCTATCAAAAAGCATTGGCTATTAGTCTTTTGTTTTTTAGTTTAGCTAATTTTTTTAGGAAAGTTGTTTTTCCTTAATGCCATTGACTATTTTTTGTCACAAGTGATCTTTTTGTTGTACACTGTATAAAAATAGTCTATACTATGCATTCCATTAATATGGATATTTTATAACTGTTTATTCTGTCATAGTTATATATGTTGTAGAATACATCATTAAGGAGAATTACAGTTCCATTAATTTGTATCTTCACATATTTTATGTGGATATATCCTCTTATCAAAATAAAAATAATGTTTTTATTAATATCAGTAGATGTCTTATTTATGACACAGATAAATATGCTTTTGTTATTGCTGCTGTCATGGCTTCTTACCTTCCCTAGTCACATTTTACTCTACAGGTAAATTACTGAATGAATCCAAATGTAGCGCATCTACAATATATCCTCCACCAACTTTTATTTGTTTGCCACTGTCACATTTACTCCACTTAAGGAAATGAATTCCACTCAAGCAGTACTAACAAGTTTGAGAAAGTTATCACGTACCAGACTCTGTTTTTAGCAATAACACATTGTAATGTTGTTCAATTTCATGACTGAGTTTCTCTTGTCACATTTTATACTAAATATAACCCAAATAAACCAATCTATAATTATTTACTTTTTCAAGTTAAAATGTGCCTATATCTACCTTTAATAAACCAAAGAATTAAAAACACAAAAGCGAGGTGTAGGATGTGGATTCATAGTAGATCGCTTGCTGAGTATGCATGAGGCCCTAGTTTTGATGACTCAGAACTGGGAAAAAAGAAAACAAGTTGAAGTAGAACACAAATATTAGCACCATAAGTTTTTCATTAAAGACACAAAACAATCCTACACCAGTTTGATTAAAAAAGGGGTTATTTATTGGAGGGAATAAGACTTACAATCAATGTCCCAAACCACAGTCCTCTGGTCGCAAAGAGAGTCTAGCAGTCAGAATAGGAGCTGGAAGCAAGACAGAACAAGCAGAGCCCTGCTGCTGCTTTTTAAAATGAAACCACGCCCCAGTGGGCTGGCATCTTAAAGGCCACTGGCTGAAGGAGAGGGAGCTCCCGCAGCATTTCATGAATAGAAACTTAATGTCATTTTCAGGTCAAACATATAATGACCTTGTTTATAAGTAATGTGAATAATTTTCTGGTAAGTAATGGGTATTAATGAGACCATAGGCATTAAGGAAAGAGATAAAACAAAAATGCCATCCTCTTTCTTAACCTTATGCCTATCATCAAATTTCAAACAACTGCACATGACTCTTCTATATACTTTCATCTGTCAGCAAAAGTATATTTTAGTAGAAAGAAACTGCTTCTCATAACAGTTCTTTCCCCACTAGGCTTGGTTCTCAGGTATATTGCTGGAGAACCTATACTAATATAAAACCCTACTATTGCTATTGTAAAAATCTTACATAGCCTGCAGTGGCCCTGTAGGTGGTTACAAATAACAATGATTTTCTTTAAATCTCTAGCCTCTCAAAATCCACTCATATAGCCTACAAAGAGAAATAGCTGAAAGTCCCAAATAATAAACTTTAAACAAAACATAAACAAAACCAGTATTAGCCATCTATTTTCCAGCATTTTGTTCTAAACCAGCAGTATTTCTAGTATGTATTTACTTATTTATGTGAATTCATTGTTACTTTATGGAACTTATAAAAGTAGAACAGCTGTAGGATATCCATTATATAAATTATTAATATTGTGGTACACATAATATCAAGGGACTCTTCTCTGCTGAGAGAAGGTATCAACAGATGAAAGAAAACAAATTGATACCACAGAGAAAAATAATAAAGGAAAGAGAGAAAATAGTCTGGAAAATATTGATATTAAATAAGAACTAAAGTTTTAACAGAAAATTAGAAATTTTGAAATTATAATTTTAAAATGTTTTAAACAGACATGATTAGGTGTGTTCAAAAAATAACATCATGGAATTTGCAGTAAAGTAAATGGAACAAGAAAAATATAATCCTTAGTGAAGTATCCTGGAGACAAAAAGAAAAATATAGTATGTAATTGTTTGTAAATGAAAATTAATCATTAAGTCAATAATAATCAAGCTACAATCTGTAGATCCAGAGAGGTTACAAATAAAGCAAGGGCATACAGATAGCTATCGTAAGAAAGAAATAGAGTAGATAGTGGTGGGTGTATTGGAGTGTAATGAGAGATCCAAATGGGGTCGGGATTGGGAAAATAGAATGAGGGCAAGGCTGGAGGGGAATGAGGAAGGGAAACAAGGAGAGACAGCTGAAATTAAGGGCCGGTTGAGGGATAATATGGATACCTAATACAGTAAAAACTTCCTAATATAAATATATATTTGAAGTCAGTCTAAGCGAAATAGCCAAATAATAGGGGGAGACAGTGATCTAAATGGCCATCTTCCATCACTAAATGAAATAACCAGTAATGGGATTGTAATGAATTGTTCTATGTAAGTGAGTTATTGGCTGAAGGATCCCATGGGAGTCTCCAAACAAACCAGGCTTTTACCAAGACTGTTTGTTGTCCAGGTTCTGTTGTTGAAGATGACAACTGCACAACTCATTGAACATGGACATGCTAAATTGGGGCCAGCATAGAGACATGACTCCTATGTGTCTCTGATTCAGGTAAGTTCTCTACCTGCTGTCAAAAGAGAAATGTAAACACCAATCCAGTCTAAAACCCTTTGAATTACAGTACTATTGTGCCTGCAACTTGTGCTAGGGAAATGGTGGCACAAAATTTGTTAGAGTAACCAAGTAATATCTGAACTAACATAGGGTACACTTTGTGAGATGGAACCCATTCCCAACACAGTTTGGGTGATCAAGAACAGGGACTAGATATCCTGGGAATCTAGAGTCAAAACAAATGCTAACGTTCTACTAAAAGGTAAGCAATAGAAAATAGAATGACTCTGAACAATATTTTGCTATACCTCTAGATCACTGCCCTTATTCAGTCATATTCAGAGAAGCTTTCTCTTCCAACTGATGGGGAAAAATGCAGACCCTATCGCAGATACTATGCAGTGAGTTAAATACTTTGGAACATTTAATCCAAAACAGATTTTATCTCTCAAATAACTCCCCCAGGTCTCAATGAACCCCAAGGAAGAGGAGGCACTTAAAGTGTGTAAGCACCCAAGGGGCTGGAGAACACCCAGAAAGAAGGCCATCTAAGCCAACATGATCAAAGTTCACATGAACTCACAGTGACTATGGCAGCATGCACTGAGCCTGGAATGGTCTGTATCTGGTCCTCAGCATATATATTGTGGCTTCCAGTTTAGTGGATTTGTTTGCTTGTTTGAGACAGGGTTTCTCTGTAGTCTTAGAGCCTGTCCCAGAACTATCTCTTATAGACCAGGCTGGCCTCAAACTCATGAAGATTCACCTGTCTCTGCCTCCCAGTGCTGGGATTAAAGGTCTGTGCCACTCCCACCCAGCCTGTTTATTGTTTTTATAGGCAACCTGAGTTTGTGAATGGGTGTATCTCTGATTCATGTACCTTCTCTTACATTTTTCCTTCAGTTGATTTGTCTTGCACAACTTTGTTATTATAGTTGCTGTATCATCTTATTATAGTTTATTCTGTTATTTTTTTATTATCCCTTAGAAAACTGTTTCAAACCAGGGACAGAAAGGAAGTGAACATGGATGTGAGGGGATGTGGGAAGGAACTGAAAGGGGAGAGAAAAGAAACTAGGATATATTATTTGAAAAAAAAACTTATTGTAAATAAGAGAAAAAAATAAATGTAAAATGAAAATTTTTAAACAGCTTTGCATTAGTCAAATATAGACCACTAGTTTGTAGGGTCTCCTAAATACACTAACATTACCAGATATTGCCAATGCTCTTGATTATATTTTAGAACTTGATGGTCAATTGTATTGCTGAAGAGAAAACATACTTAAGTAGTAGGATTTGGAGAAATCAAGTGGATACTGACATCATGGAAGCTTCATCCTTACTGGTAGCTTTCATAGTGCTAACAGTTGCTTTTCAAGTTAACTCCAAGTATTAAAAATACTTTTGCAGGAGAGGCAGAGAGGTCATAAGAGGTTCTGCATCATTACAAAGAAAGAAAATCGTTTTCTAGATACATTAGAGCCATTCCACATACAAGCAGACAGTGGTTGTAACATAAAATGTTAAGATAATAAATCACACCATGGTGGGAAGTGGTTATGTAGTTTTTCCCCTAGTTTGGAGCTATTGGCAACAGATAGCTGATGGGTAAAACACTGTCAGTTTTCTTTAAAAATGTATAGATTGTGACTTCCAGTTTAGTGTTTTTATGGGATCCCTTACTACACAAATGAGTGGATTTCTGATCATTGTGCCTTCCATCAAACTTTTCTCCTTCTGTTGGTTTGTCTTGTCCAATTTTGATGAGATTATTTTACTTTATCTTATTATATTTTATTTTGTTATATTTAAAAAAGAAGGAGGGCCATGAGGGAATATTTACCCTCCAGTAAATAAACCTATATCTAGGCATATATTGGCAAAAATAATAGAACATAGTGGACTTTACAGAAAAGTAACACATGAAGCTGGGAGGGTATATTGGTGGGGAAATGGCGTGAGAATGGAGATGAAACAATGATAGGCCTGTGAAGAGAACACCAGACCCTAGTTTTGGTTCTTCTTTCTGCTTCCTGGTGGTCACCTTGGAAAGACTATCCTCCATATTTGGCTGATGTGGACTAAGATACTTCATCATGCCAATCGTTATAAAGGACTCAAACACTTCACAGCAATGGGATAAAAATATTTTCCTAACTTTATTGTCATATATTTTCTTAATATAATATAAAGTAGCAATGGCAAATACAGAAAACCACTTTGATTTAGGAAACTAATTTTTCCAGTATTTTAAGAGCAAATTAATATTACATAATAGGATCCAATTATACAACAATTTACTAGCAAGCCTACAATTGCACTCTTTTCATGAGGAATGGCTAAGAAGTGGGTATAATGTGCACACTAACCAAGGCACATATCTATAATAGCACCCTTTAAGTTTTACAAAAGGTAAAATAGAACAATATCTTGTTTATTTACAAAAAATTAAACTTTTTTAAAGGGTTTAGAAAAATAAAATGGATTTTTTTTTCAGAAAGTGTAAGTTCTGAAAAAGTAAAGAATATATTTGAGAAAATAGGCAGTTATTGTATGTCCAGGTTATACTTGGAGTAGTTGAGTACATTAGTTTTCATTTTCATTTTATAAAAAGCAAGAGTCAATGGATCAAGCAGAGGTATTTTGTTTCAGAAAAGTGAAAGTGATGTGATGTGGGATGTCCTTCTATATATGTGTTACTTTTATTGTTTGATGAATAAAGCTGTTTGAGCCAATGGGTTAGCAGTTCAAATCCAAGAAGGAAATCTGAACAGAGATAAAGGTGGAGTCAAGGAGACACCATGTAGCTGCTGAAGGAGGAAGATTCCAGAACCTTACTCAGTAAGCCACTGCCTCATGGTGATACACAGATTAATAGAAATGAGTGTTTACAAGATGTAAGAGCTAGCTAGGAATATGCCTAAGTCATTGGCCAAAACAGCTTCATTCATTAATCAATGGTAATACAACATATACATACGAAGGGGAATTCCACATCAGTGATATCCATTCTCTATAGAAATTTAACATATTTTTTCACTTTTGGTATAGTATGAAGAACCATTTATAGTAAACATAATAATTTGTATGCATTGTGAGAACAAAATTTGTAATAATATAGTTTGTGGTATTGCAAATTCATAAAAACAAGGAGATGAAATAAGCAGAGAAATCTTGTCATATATTGTCAAAATTTTTATTTTTATTCACCTAATTTTGAAACTTTTTTGTAACCCTTGCTTTTCTGGAACTCAGAATGTATTCCTAGCTGGCCTAGATCTCAAATATCCATCTGCATCTGTCTTCTAATTGCTGGGAAGTATATCAGAAAGGGATGAGGAACAAATCATAAAGCCTTTTGCACTGAATTTCTGTGTCATTAAAAGTAGTAAAACTGGGTACTCTCAAAAGAGATACACAGTACTTTCCCTTGGACAATTTTATCCAATCATAGAACCAGGACAACAGATAATAAATCCAAGGAGCTACTCTTAGAAAGGTTAAAGTCTATGAAAGCCAGAAAGAGAATCCCCCAAAATGTTTAGAGGTATCTCCACAAGTGTGCATAAGAAGGCTCAAGGGAGTTTTCTAAATAGTAGGAATAGCATTCTAAATAAGACAGGATCCAAAGCTAGGTACTGTATCAGTAACAAACTAACAGAAGAGGGAAATGCGGTGAGTGGGGTTGCTTTTAAAGTAGTGGTTAGATTTGGGACCTGAACTCAAGAATAAGCATATGTATACTGACAACCTAAGCTATGCTGGATAAACATTACAAAATAAAAACTGGTAAAACGTGGAATAGAAATATGTATTCCTTTCCAATATATACCTGCAAATAATCCCCTAATTCACAAGTAAAATAGGAATCTACATGCAAACTCTCCCCACATACACACATTCAGGTGTCATACAGCCTGTAGAAATGTAGTCTCTCTCACACACACACACACACATCATTGCAGATCTTACATACAGAAGTTTTAAAATTGTAAAGTAGTGTTCCTTTTAAAATTTTCATTAACTAAACAAATAATTAATTTTTCCCACCTGGATCATAGTTTGCCCTTCGTCCTTCCAATCCTCTAAGTCCCCCTCCTTCACCTCCCCCATCCAGTCCATCTCCCTTACCTTTAGAAAAGTACAGACCTTCCATGTTTATTAATTGGCCACGGCATATCAAGATTTAGCTGGAATAGTCTTCTTGCCTGTTGTGGTTGTAACCAGTTTCCACAAATCTTTGTTTTAGACGGCGTTAGTGTTTTGTGATTTTTGTAGGCCACAATTCCTACATGGGACTCCTAAAGGTAAAATCCAAATGCCAGAGAAGTTTCATTTCTTCCCGGTGAGTGGACGAAGTCATAATTCCTTGACTTGATAGGATGGTGCATTTTTTGGGCCTGTCGCAACTGGCTAAAAAAACATGGTTTTTAAGAGCTTACCAGAATAATCTCATTACCAGGTCTTCATTCTTAATCACATCAGAAAGGCCCTTATGAAATGTGAAAACAAAAATAAAACAAAAACAAAAACAGGTTTCTGGATTTAGAGACACAAATTTCTTTGTTGGAGGGTAATTGTCCTACCTACTGTAGGACCTTTTCTGGATACATATGCCTGTTCTGCAAAGAGGTCTTCATTGCTGCAGACACTAAAAGATAATATAACGTGGTCAAAATAAGAAATGTTTGTTGATATAAATATGGAATGCAGCCACTTAAAATTTACATGGTGCATAAGTTCATATTTTTATTTTAACATGTTGGTTTTGATCCATTGATTCTAACTTTAGACACATATCCAGTATAGGACATAATTCAGACACAAACATTAAACACATAACTTACTATAAATTACAACCTTTGATTCTAACATACATTCTCATCTGATATTGCACATTTTTTAAAAAAATTGATTCTTGGGATTGATAAAATATATCTGTTTTGATTAAACTCTTCTCACATTCCATTATCTCTGAAATCACAAGGGTTTTGCCAAATCACTTGTAGTTACAGGTCAGCTCTTTAAGAATCTACATCTTAACAGACCTCTGCAAAATCAAGCTTGATTTATATAATTTTATATTTATTGGGCCTTCTGAATATGAATGGCAGATGTGTGGCTTGAGCAATCATTGTGGTCGCTGGCAGCGGGACCAGGATTTTTTCCTAGTGCTTGAACTGCTGCTTTTTTTTTTTTGCCCATTCTTTTTGTAGGGATACCTTGCTTAGCCTAAATATAGGCCTTGTTCCTGACTCAAAGTGATGTGTCAGACTTTGACTCCCCATGGGACTCTTTACCCTCTCTGAGGAGTGGATGAGGGTTGAGGTTGGGGGAAGGTGGGGGAGAGCAGTGAGATTGGGATTGGGTAAGCTATGTAAAATGAGAAAAGATCGTTTTAACAAATAAATATTTTTATTAAAAAAAAAGCCAAGCCACACAACTGCAACACATGTGCAGAGGGCCGAGGTTAGTCTCATGCAAGTTTGTTGGCTTTCAGTTCATTCTGTGTGAGTGTCTAAGAGCCCGGGTTAGTTGATTCTGTTTTGTTTTGTTTTGTTTCATTTTGTTTCTGTGGTGTCTCTGGACCCTCCAATTTCCACAATCCTTACTCCCCATCTTTCACAATATTTCCCAAGTTCCACTTAATATTTGACTACGTGTTTCTATCTGTATCCATCACCATCAGTTGCTGGGTAAGACCTCTACTGACAATTGAACTAGTCAACACTCTTGGATCCTAAAGAATACATTGATATAATTGTATATAGTTCACAGTAATAATGGAAAAGTCAATGAGCTAATCCCTATTGGCTTATTTTCTCTCTTTTATAAGAAAGAAATTTCTAAATTATAGGCAGTTTTTGCTAGCTCTTTGTTGTATATCAATGTCTACCTCATGGTTTATCACACAGAAAGTGCTTTATATAAGAGAATTCTTCATAAAAGAATATTAAAGGACACATGCCTTTAATTAGAAATAAATGAATAAAATAAGAATTAATAAAATCAAAATATTGTGGGATTAGTGTTACATGGAAACATAGAGGTTATAGGCAAGAAGTAAATTGGACAAAGATTATTGAGGAAATTAATAAGCAAGACTGATCATAAAGAAAAAATGAAATAGAAGGATTTACAGTATATTAACGTAGACATTATGTATATATAATTATAATTAAATGTATAGAAATATGCATTTATATTAATTATATAAATAAACATTCAATATTTTGTGAAAAATCTATGTTCTAACATTATTCAACTGAAAATTGTTGATTTTTATTTTCTAAAAATTCCATTGAATTTACAAGTTTAGTTTGTTTTGGAGCAATGATTTAGTTATTTCCTCCAAAAATTGTCCTATATATTTAACCAAATAAAAATATTTTAAAAAAACCCAAAGTATTCTTTTAAATAATATAGTAATGTTTTGCATTCACTGATACATGATATACATTTTAAATAATATATCAAATTTTCAAAAGTGCATTAAATTTTATTTTATTAATTTTCATAATAAGAGTTTTTACTATTATTACTTGAAAAATTAAATACACACTAACAACAAATACTTATTTATAAATATGTAAAATGAAACATAAGTATAGTTGCTTAATACTCAATGTGAAGTAATACAGCAAAATAGGCCTTGAAGATTCTCTGAAATTTGTTTACTTTCTTTACATGAATTAAAACACACACACAAATACACATGCACATATATTTAGTCATATAAGGATGAGGTATGAGTGGACTTAGGAATACAGTTAGTAGTGTTGTTTTTTGTTTTTTGATTTGTGAGATGAATTGAGTTTTCTAATGCTCTCTGTATGTACCATAGTTGCCATCTCTTGCATAATATCTGAAAGTTTCAATCCCATTTTTCTTCTCTACCTAGTTTCCTAAATCAGCACATTTCCTTTATGCAGCAGTGATTTGTAAATCATATAAAGTTTTATGGAATACGATACTTGAATACTTTTTATTATACACAGATTTCACTTGGTAAAACGGATACTTTATGATCCGAATAGGTTAATAGTTCTTGGATAATAACTCTTTAGTTATAGGATTCTATTATTCTACCATTGGGGCATCAATGAAATAATTAACAACATTGATTTTCATCTCCCTGCTTCCATATTTCTATAAGGTAATTTCCAGTGATTCCTTTGTCATCCTTTCTATTCTAAAGTTTTAATTATGTCCATAATTTACTGAGAGTATGAAGTCTGTGAAATGTTCTCTCATCTCTATTTTGTTACTTTTCTTTCATACACCCACACAAAAACAAACGCACAGTCTCGCACAGTGTGGTTCTATCATTCAGAAAAGGATAGTAGTGGCTGGTTCAGCTTATAAAAAAGATAAAATCTTAGCCTTCAGGGCTTGGAATAGCTATGTATCCTATTAAGATTCTTCTCATAGTGTTTTTATTGTTTTGCTCTGATGGAAAGAATGAGAATTATTGCTAAAGAGTGAGACTCACTGAGTTTTTATTATCCTCACTGTGTTGCCTGATGTTTTAATATCTATAAAATTGCAAAAACCTATCCACAAAGAGCTAAAAGTAAGGGGAGCATTTTGCATAGGGAAAACCAAGTTGTTTGCTTTTAAATAAGCAGAATATTAAGAGTTCTATTATGAGACATATTTAAAGATTTTAGATTTTACTGAGGAGAAAAATCATTTCATTATACTTTTCAGCACAAAAAGTCTTTTCACTGTGTTTTTGATAATAAAATGAGAACTCAGAAAAGATTTAATTTTTTTCTTTTTTATTGAAGAAAGATTCTTCTCTCATCCAATACATCCCAACTGTAGTTTTCCCTTCCTTCACTCATTTTATCTACTCATCACAAACCCTCCTCTATATGTGCTCCTCCTCTGGTTCCTTTTCAGAAAGAAGCAGCCCCCCAAAAGAGGACAGCATAAAAAGAAAAAAAACAAGATTCCATAAGACAAGACAGAAGTTCTCAAATCTAGGCTGGACAAGGCAACCCAAAAGTAAAAAAAAAAAAAGTGTCCCTGGAACAGGCAAAATCCTCCGAGATACACTGCTCCCACTGTGAAGAGTTCCACAAAAACACCAAGCTAACAGCCATAACATATTAACAGAGGGCCTGGTGCATATCCATGCAAGCACCACACTTGCCATTTAAGTCTCTGTAAACCCATGAGAGTCCTGCTTAACTAATTTTGTGGGCCATGTTGTTGTGATGTCCTCCATTTCAGCTGACTTATACAAGATTCCACCCCCACCATCTGTAGGGTTTCCCAGTGTCCAATGGGAGGAACAAGATGGAGAACTACAATTTACTCTCTTGGCATAATGCCTTACTTGGGGACTCTGCATCAACCATCTGCTCCTAGACGAAGCCTCTCTAATGAAAATTGGGCAAGGCTTTGACCTACAAGTATATCAGACTATCATTATAGATTATGTAGATTATGTCATTGACTTTTTAAAGACCAGTTGTGTTTTGGCAAGGGTTCTGTAGGGGTTATTATGTCTGCATTACACACAAAATA
The DNA here is from genome assembly GCA_028555095.1 of Dicrostonyx torquatus. Classification (NCBI taxonomy): domain Eukaryota; kingdom Metazoa; phylum Chordata; class Mammalia; order Rodentia; family Cricetidae; genus Dicrostonyx; species Dicrostonyx torquatus. The sequence continues at coordinate 159,445 of JAQHUG010000568.1, read as the reverse complement.
TCCTGGGTTCAAAGCCCAGTGGAACAATGGCTATGAAAATATAATACTTTATCATCATAAAATTTTATTGTCAATTATAATTAAAGAATTATTACTATAGTATTTTTAGTATTTTAGTTTATTTTCATTTTACCAATGGTTTAGGCAAATATTTTAGTCTAACCTGAAACTTATAAAGTATGTTTATATAGAATGAATTTTAAAAATTATTTCATTATTAATGTATACAATATCCATATGCTACAGAAATAGGAAGAAAATAAAAATAAAAAGTTGCCAGCAAGAAAAAAAATCTATGCTATTTTTATAATGGGCTATATGAGTATTCCAAAATATTTGAGATTTTTACTATATCTATGTGCTTAAATTTATTATATCACTGCAAAAATGATTATTCTACTCCAGAATGTAAAATATGACAATATTAAATATTTCATATGTAATTGAAATTTCATACAGAATGCATATAGTACTAATTTTTGACATGATTATAAATGTTAAAATTATAACAAGTCAATAAAAACCTGCATTATTTTAAAATGATAATGGTTTGTTATCCTCAGCTTTCTTTTCTTTAGCACACAATAAAAATCTAGAAATTAGAAAGAAGTTTTTAACTCTCTCACATTCTCTCCCAGAGCAAACCCTAGGGAGCATCAAAGCAACAATTATATTCACTCAGAGTTTCAGCCAGCTGAGTCTTGACAGCATAATCTCCTTGAAGTGATTCTCTCTGCTAACGTTTTATACATTTCACTGTCAAGTAGTTATTAGCATTGGCATATGGAAGAATTTCAGAGACTATCATGTTGTCTAACACCTGCCAAGGTTTATGCAGAAGGCTCAGAAGTTCATTAGAAACTGCTCAAATTAATAACTGTTTCATTAGTGGTTTTTTGTTGTCTTAGATGCTGATATTCTATTTCAATAGAAACATTTTATTTTTTTATATTGTGAACTGAACCTAGTGAGGCCTTCTAAATGTATGTATTCTAACCCTGAGTTATGATATGTGGCCCTAAGATTCACATATCATAAAACTTAATGGATTTTTCTTCAAATAAATTTTTAAAAACATCATATTCAGTCATGTTGAGTGGTCACTTATTTTAAATACCCCATTGGAGCAACTAATTCAAACAGTTTACTTATGCCCCTAAAAACCAATGTAAGAGGCTAAGGACAAGGTTGAATAGGTAAAATATTCAGCGCTAAAACATACAGACCTGAGTTTAAACTTTTAGAACTCACATTTTAAAGATACACAGAGTGGCAACCCTCTGTAACCTCATCACTAGGGAGATGGAACCGATCTGTTCTCGAGAGCTCACTGGACAGCCAGTCTCCAGAATAGGTGAGCTCCAGCTTCAGTGAATGGACTCTCTCTGGAGAAGATTGTGAAAAATAGAAGACACTGAAGGTGGGATTGAGGAAATAGACATAGATGAACCCATAAATTTACATAAACCTCTTTGACACACACATGCAGTGTGTACACACACACACAAAATCATATAAAATAAAATGAATAACAATCTATGGGCTAGAGAGACTACTCAGTCAATAAATTACTTGTATTGTAAGTAAATGGGACAAACAGGTCCGTGAGACCAAGAAGATTTTTTTGCCTGGGGTGGACAATACTTTGTGAGGTTCTGAAAAAAATATTGGATACCAAAGACACTCTGGGTTCTTTGTCATGAGAAATTCAAGAATGCATTTCACGTACATCAGAATGCCGTGTTTTTAGAAAGGACTTTACTACAGTTCATAGGTGAGAACTTAAGGGACATGAATTAAACAGAGCTTCTCTCAGGCAAGAATGTGTGCATTGTAAAAGGTTCCAGTTAGGATTCTTATGTAGGGTTTAAAAGTTTGTATAAGGTATAGGTATGGTAGACATCTGGTCAGGCCAGCTGTTTCACACATGATGTGGTTATGTGTCTTAGCATTCCAGGCCACTGGACCAGAGTTTCTGCTATTCTCTCACATATTGTTACGTGAAAGATGTGTAAATAGAGAAAAAAGCTAACAGGAAACCAGACTAGGAACCAGAGGCCAAAAATTTTTCACAGATTTCTTGTCTCTTACTAAGACAGAACAATGTCATTTCTGGTTTCTGGTGAAGGACAAGAATAAATGTTTCCGGTGTTAATTTTTCTGAACATTTTCTTTCTCGGGAATGCAAAGACTTGAGAGTGATTCCACATGGCAGAAGATGGGAATAATGGTCATGTGGCATGTCCCAGAGTTCACAACTCAGATAAGTGAATCCCTGAAGCTCATGAATGGCCAGATTGGTCTATCTGAAGATATGTTGTCTAAGTATAAAATTAAACAATGCAAGAGGAACAACAAGGTTAGTTTCTGACCATTCACAGATGTGCACATATGAATTTGCATGCAAGCAAATAATTTTATGAAATTTATAAAAATTGCACACACAAATAAACACAAATACAAATAATTTTACACAGTGAGAGAAAGTAATTAGGAAATTAATCAAATATTACAAAATTTAGTTTATATATGCTGTACTATAAATCTTTTTATTTTCAGGGTTTTTTACTTTTTTAAAAATTAAAGCTCTAGTAAAATATAAATATATATTGTTTATGTTATAAATCACTATTGTTTAACATTTCAATCTATAACCTGCCCATTATTTTGGTGTTTATTACTTTTGATTATTCATTAAATTTGGGATTTTCCAAGCTATTCCATTTATTTATTCATCCATCAATATGAACATTTTCAGATATGTTTCAAATTTATGAAAAGATCAAAACAATTGATTATTATAAAATATTAGTCACTTTGTGTTTTTATCCTATGTATCACAATCAGTATCCTTAAATATTATTTCTACACTATTATTAGTTCCCTAACAATAGAGATCATTTTTACTTAGTTAATTTTAGTTTCTCAGGTCATTTTTTTATAATATATATTTTAAAAATTTATACATATATATAGTGTTTTGATAAAGTCCATTCTTCAATTCAAACTATCCAATTCTTCCACTTTCAACTCCTCCTCTATTCTCCTACCACCACATTCCCTCCCAAACTCATTGTTTCTTTTGTTTGTTTGTTTTATGTTTTTATTTAAATGTACTCACTGAGTCCACTTTGAGATACCTGAACTGGACTGTAAGTATAGTAGTAGTCACTAAGAAGCATTATAAAAAGCCTAGTATGAAACTAGGCTTACTTAACAGAGTTATTGTATTAAGTTTTCTTCTAGAGATAATGATGCATATGGCCCCAATTCTTGACCTAGGGACACAGTTTCAAGTATGGAATCAATTTCACGGCGTATGCCGTAGATTCAATTAGAAAATAATTTATTATTCCTATAACATTCAAGCCACTGTTATACCAATGCACATATTTGTCTGTTCTGTGATCATTATATTTTGGGGATCCACAGTGTGAGTAGGGATTACTGTAAGCTAACTTTAAAGAAACAGTATTTTCTGGACAAAACAAGTGAATTACATACATAAACTCATTGATTATAACAGCACCTACAAAGACCTGTGTAAACTCAAGACAAACTTTATTGCAGCATGGAGAACAGAAGCTGGACAGAAATATACATATATATATATAGAGAGAGACAATATTGATAGGAAAATTTGAAGTTGGTTGTGTAGAGAAGTGAGGGTGGATCTATATGGTGTTGAGGAGAGGTAAATAATAACAAAATTCGGTGTATGAATATATCAAACATTTATAAAAATATTTTAAAAATTAGTTTCAAGTATCTAGAGGCAGGCTAGTTATAATGCAATTATAACTTAGCAGACAAATTAGCTTTAATTTTGAGTAGAGAAAGTCAGTATTGTTAAGAATACATTTCTTTCAAACGTATTTCCTCTTTTCACTATTAATGCTTTCAAAAATGTGATAGTCACACTTTTCATATTCTACACATTTACAAAATTTTATTTAAATTAATTTTTAAATATATTTTTAAACTTTTATAAATGTACATAATGAATTTTGAGCATACACCTCTCTAATTGTACTCTATGACTTCTTCTGTTACATCCATATGATACTCTGATATTCATATTCATGCTCTCCTTTGTAATTATATATGTACAAATATACTTGCACACATACATATACATTGCATATGGTGTTGTTCAAATCAACTCATGATTAATGCTGACCACCATGGCATGGGAAAATACCAGAAAGCAAACCACTGTGTCTGAAGAAAACTGAGTCTTCCTCTCTCAGTAGCCATCAACTGCTATAGTTCCTTTTTGAGAATGGGGTATTGTCAGCCCTTGATGATCCATCCCATATTATTAAATTCTGAATTCTTTCACATGTCTGTGAAAACAACTATAGCAATGTGTAGTCCTTGACAAATTCAAAAGATTCTACTAAGACCAAGAGAATGACAATACAACATAATTTGTAGACTGTTGCAGGAGAGAGGGCCTGTTTGTTTATCTCAGCAGCTTGACTAGCTTACACCCCAAATAACCACACAGAAACTGTATTAATGCTAGGCCCATTAGCTCTAGCTTCTTATTGGCTAAGTCTAACATCTTGACTTAATCCACTTCTATTTTTTGTGCATCATTACGTTGCAGTGGCCTACAAGCAAAGTGCATCTATCCCTGGTGGCAGATCCATGGCATCTCCCTGACTCTGCTTTTTTCCTCTCAGAATTCAGTCCCATCTTCCCTGCCTATCTAAGTTCTGCCGTATCAACAGGCCCAGGTAGTTTCTTTATTCATTAATGGCAATTACAGCACACAGAGGGGACTCACACATCATCTCTCCTTTTCTATTTCAGGGTGAGCAGCCAGGTGGTCTAGAACAAACAAGTGGCTCCTTGCAACAATTGGCACCAACGTGGTAGACGAAGTCCACTTAAAAACCTGAGAGAGATAATTCTAGAC
>JAQHUG010000568.1:139420-152064 GCA_028555095.1 Dicrostonyx torquatus | reverse complement strand
TGGTGGGATTGTATTGAAAAGAGACTAAAAGGATACATGTAATGTGAAATGAGAAATGTAAAAATGTGGGGGGGGTCAAATTTAGAAAGAAGGATTGAGGCTAATACAGAAGGAGGCACATGGGAGAGTTAAGATCAAAGTTTTCTTTATAAGGCTTCAGGAATCTTTTTCTAATTACTTAAAGTTATAGGCAACATACACATGAATATATATACACATATATATGTATATATATAATAGAGACTTTAGCTATAGTTTAAGGAAGGTAAGTCACTTGAATTGCCAATACTTACCCCCAAAAAACACAACTAACACAAACTCCAGAAGAAACTTCCTTTAGAATGATTGGTTGGGGTAGTTATTACAAGTGACTCCAAAATATTATAGACTATCAATTTGCCTATTAGGGTTTAAGGGAGGGTACCTATTGCTGAAGACATGGTATATTTAGGATACAAGTCTCCAAATCTTTGGAGGCCAGATCTAACCTGAAAGCCTCTTTGCTAGTACATTATGCAAGACTCAAAGAGAAGAAAACACATAGTCCTACGCATCTGAAATTCCTATGACTAGCATGGCAAGACATCTGTTAAGGTGTACTTGGACTCACATAGGTGTGGCACTTTTATGTATGTGGTAACAAATCCTATATCTAATTGGATTTCAGGCCCAATCAGCAGGCGTGGAATCAAAACTTCTATTGAAAACCAACCAACTTCCTTGGCTGGTGAAGTCATGGTCCTTAAAAGATCTTACTACTCTATGTTGCTAAACCAGCATAATTCCTTACTACATTCTAAATATGCATGGGTAAATGTAATTATCAGCACTCATCAAAGAAGTCTCTTTTCCCAGTGAATGAAGCCATAACATAAAACTACTACCAGACACAAGGTGGAGAGATTCATGAACATCATAATTCTTGCATCATGGCTCAGAAAACCATAAGTAAGAAAGGGAAGAAAGACTATATGAGATAGATTAAGAGGAAGTCTGCTGTGAAACCATGTCTTCTAGACAAAATAATGGTGATATGGATGTGCATACTAACATAGATGGGGAATATTTCACTATGTTGCATCAGTAAACAAAAACCTAGAGACATTTAATGACTCCTGGGAGAAGAATTAGCCTCTTTAACAGATAAGCTCCCTTATTGATTACCCATGGCAGAGTGGTAAGTCTTGAAACTATATAAGCAAATGCAACAAGGCAGACAGAGCAGGTTGTATATTTTGTCTACATAGCAATCAAGCTATTTATCATTTATCAATCAATCTATCTATCTATCTCTCTATCTATCCCTCAATCTCACCCTCTCTCTCCCTTTCTCCTTCTCTCTCTCTCTCTCTCTCTCTCTCTCTCTCTCTCTGTGTGTGTGTGTGTGTGTGTGTGTGTGTGTGTGTGTGTGTAAGTATAATGCAGAAAAAGAAAAAGAGGATTTCAACTTTATAAAGAAAGAGTATTGGCAGGATTGGTGGGAGAGTGGTTACAGGGGAAAGTTATGATATTATATAATTTTATTTCGGCTGAAACTATATTAAAATTTAAAAATAAGTCTTCAGAAAAAAGTCCTTATCATAAATAATTTTTTGTTACTTTTGATATCCATAATTATTTTGATATCTGTCGTTAGTCCAGTGAACAGTGTTTGGGACATGAAGAAAGAAGTCATGCAATCAAGGCCATGGCAATGGAGCCATTCCTCCACAGAGCCACTCTCGGAGCTCAGGCATCTCCTTAATCTCAAGCAATGTCAAGATTATAGTTTAGATACAGAAATTTCAAAACTATTCTGTATGAAGCAGAACTCAGATTTTTATTTTTCCCTTTTAAAAAAATGGATACATTTCTAATACAATAAACCTGATTATAGTTTCTCCACTCTCCTCTACTCCTTTCAGTTTCTCCCCACCGTTTTTCCTTCTGGATTCAATCTCTTTCTGTCCCTGCTTAGGAAAGAACAGGATTCTAAGAGATAACCTAATATGGCAAAATAAAATATAAGAAAATAAAGAAAAAAAATCACGCGGGGGCTGGCCTAGGTAACCCAACTGAAGAAAAAGAGCCTAAATTGCAGATGCAAGATTCAGAGACCCACTAATTCACACAACAGAAGTTCCATAAAATTACTAAACTGAAAGTTATGATATATATATAGTATAGATCCATTCAGATCCTGTGATTGCAAATTCAGTACCTGTTAATTCATTTAAGCCTTACTTAGGGATTCAGATGACCTTGATCTACTGGTGTCCCCATCCCCTCTGACCTCTACAGTATTTCTGCTTCCTATACACTGAGTTCTTTGGGATCTGAGAGGAGGGATTTGATGGAGACCCCACCAGCTACTCTCTCTCTCTCTCTCTCTCTCTCTCTCTCTCTCTCTCTCTCTCTTTCTCTTCCTCTCTTTCTCTGCATAATGTCTTGCTATGGTCTCTTCCATCGATTGCAAAAGGAAGATTTTGAGGATTACTGAATAAGACACTGGTCTATGAGTATAACAGAATGTTATTAGGAATCATTTCATTGATTCTTTTTTATTACTTTAGACCAGTAGTGCTCGGTTTACCCTAGGTCTCTGGGCTATCTAGTCTGTGGTTCATGATTAACCAAGCAGTGATGGATGTGGGTTCCTTTTTCCTGAGTGGATCTTGGGCCAAATCATACATTGGTTGGCTATTCTCAAAGTTCTACACCACTATTGCCCCATCATATCTTTCAGAGAGGACAGATAATACATCACAGTTTTATTTTTTTTTTTGTGACTAAGTGGTTGTCAACATTTTTCTTTCTCTCACCTGTAGAGTATCTTCTCACACCAAAATGACTAGAACATGAGCGTGAAGGCTTCAGTAGAAACCAACTTGATTTCTCCACAGTCAATGAATTGTGTGGGTGTTATCCTCCGCGATGGGGTCCTGACGTTAGTTTACATAGAGCCACTACTGTCTCAGCAAAAGCCTGGGTTGTTAGTTTCCAAGGGACCTCCTTAGACAATAACTCAATTCAGATTTTTTTAAAAATATAGCTTTAATCCACCTTTAAGTATAAGTATTATGTAAAAGAAGGAGGTACTTAGGCAGGAACTAAAACACACATCAGACTTTGGATGTCAGTTTTGGAAAGATGAGTTACAGTAGTGGAAAAGACATTTTTAATAACAATTTAAGAGTAAGTGTTTGGGGAAAGAGATTCTTAAAAAGGAATAAGCCACATCCAAGTGTGGCTATGGAATTCTTATGGGATAGTTCACACTTAATTGTATTTATGGTGAAGATTTACAAGATTTTTTTTTGGGTTTTGAAGTTTTAATATTCAGAGGGATTCTGAGAAGCACAAAGGTGATTATGTGATGTTGTCTAATTGGTAGAGATTAAAATGAACACTTTGAATGCTATTTCAGAAGATATAAGAAGGTAGGATATCTGCCTAGTTCACCACTGCTTCAAATTCTCAGAAAATGTCTACAGAAGGGAATAACGTTCTGCTCAATGACACATATGTGAAGGTTATAATTCCAGTTCTTGGAACATATATATATATATATATATCAAAAAGAATTATTAACTTTAACTCAGCAATTGTATTAGTTTAGTTTTATGGGTTTTTTTGCTAATATACTGATCAAAGTTTGCTTGGGTGAGAAAAAAGTTTACTTCACTTATATGTATAAAGAAGCCCAAGCTGGAACTCAAGGCAGAAAGCAAGATCTTTTGGAACTGAAAAAGATCACAAAGTATAGCTGCTTACTGCCTTGCTCTTCATGGCCTGCTCTAGTTGATTTCTTACATAACTCAGGAACACCTCCCCATTGGTGACAACACTCACAGTGGGCTATCACTCTCACATCTGTCGTTAATTAAATATATGCTATAGAAACATGCCAAGGGCTAATCTTATCCATGGAAATCCTCTGAAGATACTTCACATTCCCAGGATATTATAATTTGTAATAAGCTGACAAAAATAGGCAGCACAAACTCCTTCCATGCAAGTATTACGAGATTGTAAGCATGACTGTCAGTTCCAGAGGATCTGGGAGTCTCTCAGCCATGAGAGTGTCAATTCAAGAGGATCTGAATGATCTCTCAGCCATGACAGTGGCATTGAGAACCTGAAGCTCACTGAATGTGGAGTCAGGGGTCAGAGATGCCTCATGACAGAAGGAACAAGAGCTATATAAAAGTGGTAGCAGAAGCAAAAAACATCAGTAACCACAATAATGATGGCTGTCATGGCAACAAGAAGCAGGCAAAATTTCCAGGAGAAGAGCCAGGACAGAATTCAGAGAATCAACTGCAATTAAAATATGATGGGGTGAGCTCAGGAAAGTTAACAAAGATTGGATGCTGTATGCTGGACAGAAACAACAACCCACAGACCCATGTTCTAGAAAAATCCAGGGAGATGTCTGGCCTAAAGGGCAAAGGGTCTCAGGCATCTTAGGCTCAGTCCTGGGGTCTGTGATAATACCTGTTGTGAAGAGGTGAGAAATTCCCATCTTCTAGTAATACATAAGGATTGCAACACATATTTGAAGTATTAAATAGCTCCATATTTAAGGCCAGCTATCTTGCTCTAAAAGTTGAGTGTTTCAGTATTGCTAGAGGCTGTTCAAGGGCTACAGATGCCAACAGAAAATGTTAAAGACCTTGTCCCTGCTTACCGTGATTTCTACCTGTGTAAAACAAAGGGACAGAAGCAGACTGACTGCAATTTGTACAGGTTGTTCATTTTCCATTTTCCATTTTATGTGAATGGCAATTTCAAGTGCCATTTCTGTTCATATTGATACAGCTTTTAAATATCTGGCTTATGTAGCTTCATCTTGAAAATTAGCTGCTTTGAAACCTAAAAGGCTACAGAATAAATTACCTTATGCCAACAGTGTTAGTCTCAGTAAGGTGTTGACCTTTTGTTCTGTTCAGAATAATACATTTTTTCCCACTTTCCTCATTTTCCTGCAACCTTCAGATACATTTTGGGGATATGCTCTGGGAAACTCTTTTGGAAAACCAAGTTTGAATGAACAAAAACAGGTAAATTTCCTATAATACTTATTGCACTGAGCATGACAGACTGAAATCAGTTGAAAGAAAACAAAGCTGTGGGAAGTGTTTAAGCACTTCGAAAAAGAGTGGGGAAAGCCAGGACAAGGACATTCTTGTAGCTAAAAGCTCAGTCGTGGAATTTATTCAGTATATTGAGCTTTTTAATTCTTTCCTTGTTTGTCAATTTTGTTTTCTGTGAGGTATTCTTTTGTCTTCATGCCCACAATGCAAGATCTCTATGCTCTCAAAATCTAAGGACAATAAACATTTATGTTGGTTATACAGAGGTATCAAAGGTATTTATAATGGCAGGTTTTTGGCTGAAATCTCCAAAATGTGTAGACAAGGACTTCGGTTAGTAATACATTTCTGTAAATTGTGCTTGCCATAAGAACATTAAGTTACTCTTTGTCATTTTTCAAAAACAGAAAGCCATGTGATTTTGCCTTTATTCATTTTGTTTCTTCTTATTATCTGTAAGTACAGTCTCCTCTGTGAGGATGTGCTCTTACTCAAGGATTAACAGAATGATAAACCGAATATACATAAGGTCTTATGAGGACTTAATATAGATAATTTCACATGAGTGCTGAATTTCTAGAGGTATGTTAGCATAAATGTACATCAAGTTAGTATATATCAGTTTTGGTGAATGTATTCCTATTCATCAATACTTATTAATTGAATTGGAAAGGATCGAAATGGATTTCAGACAATATCCCCTGACCTTCACCAATATTTCAGAATTTGTTTTTTTTTAATTCCCACATTTGCTAAATAAATTCAGTGCTATTCTATGTTTCACATATTACTTGCTTTACCCCAACTTGACACAAGCTAAAATCAATTGAGGGAGGGAACGTCACTTAAGGTAGTGTCCCAACCCTATTGGCCTTTGGACATGCATTTGGTACAATGTTTGATTAATGACTGATGTGGGAGTACAGCTCATTTCAGGTGAGTCCATCTGGAAGGGGGCTGTGGTAATATTTTGTTTGTGAGCTAACAAAACCTTGCGTGCAGATCAAAGTGAAGAGTTAAGCCAATAGCTATCCGTAGTCGCCAGACAGTGGTGGCACACACCTATAATCCCAGCACTAAGGAGTCAGAGGCAAACATATCTCTGTGAGTTCAAGACTAGCCTGAGCTACATGAGATTGATCTAATCTCAAAGAGAAACAAAGACAGGCAGCAACGGCTCACAACTTTAATCCCAGTACTTGAGTCACAGGCCTTTAATCTCACCCTAGGAAGATGGAGACAGGAAGGGGTATGATTGGGTGGAGTCAGGAGCTCAAAGCATTCAGTATGAGGTTGCATGTGAGGGCTTATGGAGACAGGATACCCTGTTCTGTGTGAGGATTTACTAGAGACAAGAAGTGTTGATTGGCTGTTCTGCTTCTCTGATCTCTCAGCTTTCACCCCCAAATATCTCACTCTGGGTTTTTATTAATAAGACTAATTAGGATTGTGTTACAGGTGGTCCTGTTGTATCATAAAAAACAGTCAGAAAAAATTGAGGAGTAAGACAGTGCTTTTCCATGGCTTCTACATCAGTTTCTGCTTCCAGGTTCTTGCCTCAATTTTCCTGGATCATGGATACAAGGCACAATAGTAAATAAACCCTTTCCTCCCAATGTTACTTTCAGTCATAGTATTTTCTCACAGCAAAATGATACACCAAGACAGCACTTTCCAACATTATTCCAAGCTGCTGTCATGGTTTGTTATCCTCATATAAAACAATAAAGTAGTTACCAGCAATTTGCACACAAGTACTCATTGTAAGAATAGTTATTTTTGATACTGTTTATCATTCAGAAATTTACAGAATTTCTTACACATACTCAGCTTTTGCAAGTGTGGGACTACACCAGAGAACATGGAGTTTTGCGAGCATTTTGATCTTTTTCTTTACATTACTCTAAACAAGGTAACAAGCATACATGATCTTTAATGTGTAATGAAGAAAATTTTCTTGGTAAACAACTTGATTATTAATTACATTGTAAATAATATATACTAAAGAAGGAATTTATACCTGCAATTTGTCTTTTAAGAAAGCCTTGAAATTACTTAACTATTCTAGCCCTATGGTTTCAAATAGTTTTAACTAATTCAGCACTTTGTGTTTAAAATTAATGACCACTGAAGGTCAGGCCAAAGGGAAATTTTCTTATTTTTTCTTGTAGGTATTTTATCAAGACCATTATAAACAAGATAAATAATGCCAAATGTGGTTAAGAAATTTAGTCCACCATAAATACTAGAGAACAGTGTTACAATGATGATGACTTCTTTGTTGAGCACAGCATTTAAAATTTTGATTTAAGCAAACTATTAGCTTTGGGCTTTAATAGAATATTGATTGCTTACAGGGATTCTAAATAACAAAAAAGCGATCTTCACAAATGAAAAGCAGCACAAAACAGAGATCCCAATTAACACAGATATTTATTTCCATCAGAAATAAGTGCTGTTGCTGGAACTTTTGGGAACTATACCTGAATAACTAATACTGAATGGGATCATTAGGCATTGACTGATAGAAATGGGCTTGGAGGAATATATTCCAAACACATTATGCCAGCTAACACATATCTTACATATCTAAATTACCCGGTGTTAAACAATGCATTTTTTTAAAATGTAATTAAGAGTAACACCAGCATTAGCATGGGCAATACAAGATACTTGGAAGATGGAGGCAGGCAAATTAGGAATTCTGGGTCAGCCTCAACTACATAGCAAATTTAAGATGAGCTTGGGTTATATGAGACCCATGGGAAACCTTCAAATTATTCATTATGTGGGTTCTGAAGACCCTCAAGACAATGTAGACTGTTGCTATCACCCTTTATTTTCTCCCATAACTTCAAGGTAAGATGCTATTGCAAAGTCAATACACTAAGGTTAGACTTGGAGGAATCCAGCTTCAGCAGTCCTGGAAGCTTCTTTCCCGAGGTCTACCTCTCATACTACTGGGCAAGATGTTAAAGGACAAATGCAGTCAATAGTCCTCCACAGTCGTAAAGCCGATGAGCCACAATGACTGGCCTAGAAAGTCAGCTAATGTCATATAATAGTTACAGTTTTCTCTTGGGAGGCAACCAACAACCATCATAGACAGAGGGTATACTCAATAGGAAGAAATTCAGGTCTGGTAGTTTAATCATACTCAACTCCCCAATACTAAAACTGAAGATGTCATAGACACAAGAGGAGAATTAACAATGGTTGTTTTTCTAAACCTAATATAAGTTATTACTGTCTTATAAATGCTTGTCCTAACACCCACAGCTAAGTTTTAACCCCTCATCAAATAAGCTTCCCTTTCCTACTAGATAGTGATTATCATAGATACCCACAACTGGTCAAAATGTGGATAACTGACCTCAGCAGACACATCTATAACACAACCCTGCATTTAGCTCTTGGGGAACATTGTGGAAGAAGTGTTGGAAATAATGTAAGAGCCATGGGAATATAATTTCTGCTGTGATATTATAAAAATAATAATCCTTCCCAGTGAGAAGTAACTCTGCACATTTAGTAAATTAATAATTTAATAAAGAAAAATTAATAAAGAAAAAGTCTTTAATAATATAATGTTTGTCCAGCTCTGGCTAATACTCAAATAAGAGCCGACCTCAAATGTAACATTTAGCTACGGTACATACACCATAGGCGTATGATTTCCACATATGTGTTTCTTTAAATTTCATTTAGGTGCAGGACCCAGGTTACGCTTCAGACAATTTAAACATAGAGAGGACTGCTAGACTTGTTACTTGTATATATAGGAGATTTACACAGCAAGAATATTGCTAGAATCTTTGTTTCTTAAACACAATAGTATAGTTCTTTTCAAAAATTTGTTACCCAGGTTCTTCTTACCCATATGGAAGAATTATGCATTTGTAGTAATACCATAAGAAACTTATTTAATGATAGACCAGGAATTAGCAGTAGTCATGGCCATGCACTGCTCCTTGATCTGACCTGTAGACTTACGATCTTTGTTTGATATAAAGATAAGCCTACTTGGTGGTGGTAAGTCTGGACTTTTTTCCTTTTATTATTGGAATGGAGACTAATAAGAGGTACATATTGATAAATATATATTAAGAGAAACTTTCTCAGCAAACCTAAACTTCAATTACATTAGAAAATTTTCTTTCTCACAAGTCTGATTAATGTGTGTGATGGCTTGTTTTATGTAACAGGACAAGCTAGAGTTATATGAAAGGAAGGAACCTCAGTTGAGAAAATGTCTCAATAGGATACAATTATAAGGCATTTTCTTCATTAGCAATCTATGGGGAAATGCCAAGTCTATGTGTGTGGTGCCATCCCTGGGATGGTGGTTCTGAGTTTAACAAGAAATGAGCAAGTCATGGAGAGCAAGCTAGTAAGCAGTACTCCTCTGGGCCTCTACATCAGTTCCTGAACCTAGGGCTCCATCCCTGTTTGAGTTCCTGTTGGGACTTTCATCAATAACAGACCACAGTCGAGAAGTAAGTGATAAACAAACCCTTCCTCCCCATCTTGTACTTTAGACATGGTGTTTTCTCATAGCAATAGAAAATCTCAGACAAGATGGTACCAGAAGTGGAGTACTACAGTAATAGACCTGACCAGGTTGTTTTCGGGGAGGGTTATGGAAGGACTTTAGAATTTTGGTCTAGAAAAGCCATTGAATGTTGAGAGCTCAGTCAGCTGTTCTGTAGGAGCTTAGAAGATGTGAATGTTGAAAGTGGTACATAAGATGAAGGCTGGGGTTGTGATATTTAGAGGGAAGCAAAATTCTACCAGGCCTTTTATGTGACAAATCTATGGTGTTGAGTTGACTGATACTGAAAAATCATCTGGGATTAACAAGAGTCCAGCACCACTGAAAGAAAACCTTTGTTTTACTGGGACAATTGATGCTGGCTAGTTGGACCTGAGAAATTAGCAGTGATAAAAAAAAAAAGACACTAGAATCATTGAGCTGAAATATTCTGGAAAGTGTTTAGCAGGAGACACCACACATAAGCTGTGTCCCAGAGGTGACCAAACCAATATTGTGCCTTGTGCTGGCAGTCTAACTTGGCTGTCTAAGAGTCACCCAGGTGGTACTGGTTTTTGAAGACATTAAGGAATAATAGAGAGCAGCTGAGTCTTAGCACTGTGAGAGGACACAGAAGATCATTGGTGAAGGTTCAGCCTCAATGGCAGCTAAAGGCACAGGATTGAGGGGCTTTTGCCTAGTAGATATTTTATGGCACCATGAAAAGAGTATAGGAGAAGCTTTTGATGAAAGTGTAGTCCATTGCAGAGAAGATACCAGCATTTTAGAGATGCTAGTACAAAGATCAGCAGCAGCCTTGGAGTGGAGCCCATCTGAGATTAGACACAAGCTGTGTGTTCTGAGAGCGGAGAGCTGAGAAAGTGACCCAAGCCCTTTGGGAGAGCCCAGAAGATTGTGAGTAAATGCCAGACATTGCACTATTTATACTGTTGGAAATTGGTTTTAGTTCATTCAGATTATGAATATACCCTGGCTCTCGCCTCTTGAAGTAAGGAAGTATTTAACCGATTTTTGATTTTACAAGATTTTAAAGATTTCACAGTTGAGAGATTGAAAATATTAAAAAGATTTATTGTTTTAAAAGAGACTTGGGATTTTTCCAGGAGACAGAGTTTTACAGTGTTTGAATTTGTAAAGCCTGGGAACCTTTAAAATTTGTAATATTGATGTTATTGTGTGATCTTGAGAATGAACAAGGAAGGAAAGGTATGGCATAGCAGTGATGTTTGTGTGTCAAGTAGAGAGGAGTGGTTTGTCCTGGCTAATTTTATGTCAACTTGACACAAGCTAGAGTTATCTGAAAAAAAAAATAGTACCTCAATTCAGACTCCATATGATTAAGCAGTAAGGCATTTTCTTAAACCTGAGGAACATGCCAGTAAAGAGTACTCCTCCATGGTCTCTGCATCAGCTCCTTCCAGATTGCTTCCTTGTTTGAGTTCCGGTTCTGACTTCCTTCAGCAATGTATTACAGTGTAGAAATATGAGTAAAATACAATTTTTCTCCCCAGCTTGTGATTTGGTCACGTGTTTTCTCATAGCAATAGAAACCCTAGCTAGGACTAAGTGTACGACTTCTCTTCTTGAAGTTTTGGAGGCAGTCTACCTTTAGATAAATTCTAGTTTGTGTAACATAACATAGCCTAAGCCAGTTTATTACCAATTCCATATCTTTACTTTTAAAGCAAACTTATTTTACATACCAATTCCAGTTTCCTCTTCATCCCATCCACCCTCTCCCTCAGCTTCTCTCCACCCCATCCCCATGCACTTCTCAGAGAGGGTGAGGCCTCCCATGGAGAGTCAACAAAGTCTGTAATTCTTTTATAACAGCAGTTTTACCTTTAAGTTTTTCCTAATATGAAAGAGGTAGTATGCAATCTAAATAGCTTCTGAATAGCTGCTACCCCCTCATCTACAGAGTGGTGGAGAGAAAGATGCCCTCTCTATTTGAACTTGACATTTGCTGCAGGCAAGAAAGCTGAATTTCTTCTTTACTGTGTCCAGCATTGGAGAAAAGAGGACCATGCACCTTGTCTGGGCAGCACGGTAGATTCAGCACAGAGAATCCAGTACTGATAATAAGATCATGGGATATCTGACCCCACCTCTTATCACATATGGTGGCAGGAGGCAGTTGGAGATGTGCCCTGCAACTCTCACTTCCTCTGGTAGGTGGGAGAGCTAGTCCTGAAGTCATAAGAGCTGAAAAGCTGTCCCTGGCCCTGTGACTGACCTGTACAGCGCAGTAGAGCCAACCCTGTTGGCAGGATGCAGGTGAGTGGATCTCAAAGATGTGAACATGGAGAGAAATGCCCCCCTTCCTCCTCACCTCTTGCAACCTCTTGCCGAAGAGGGATCTGACTCTTCCACTTACCAATAGCAGCATTCAGGAAAGACCCAGGTTCTCACCTGGGAGGAGCATTAGAGCTAATCCTGTTGGCAGTGTCCAGGATACACCCTCATTTGTCATGCGGTTTGGAAGATGAGGAAAAGATTCCCTTCCCACATCGCTCCTGCCACCCGCAAGAGGCAAGGGAGCAGACCCTCCCCTTCCCCAGCTACAACACTGCACCTCTTCTGACCAGCACAGTAGAGCTGACCGTAATAGTGCAGGTATGAGTGGGCTGATCCTGAGGGCTTGAAAGGAGGAAAACCAGCCCTGCCTTTTGCTCATTGCTGGGTAGGGTGTATGTGCTGGGGCAGTGCTGGAGAGCTCACCCTGGTGGAGAGAAGAACTCAGCTGACAACCCCACAGCTACCCAGATCCAGAACCCAAGTTATGAGCTTCCCTACCCCAATATCCACCTACCTATGATCTATAGAAGCATGTGAAGGGGCACATCCTGCAAATGGAAAGCATCAGGGTCTCCATGACATAGGGCAATAACAGTCTATCCAAGAGAAACCCCAGTGAGAACTCAATAATGATGGTGTAGCAGAAACTAGACACTACGAACCAGACCAGTAACTGCAATGAATATATACAAGTAAAGATAACCTTACAAAATGATAAG
>JAQHUG010000568.1:122875-138796 GCA_028555095.1 Dicrostonyx torquatus | reverse complement strand
TATACACAGGAACTGGTAACACATCAGTGAAAATAGTGCTTCTGCTGACTCCTCTTACAGAACTGTACAGAAAAAGGTGTGTGGGGGTGGTATCTCAGGATATAGAGATGAATGGGAGAGAATTCTTATTCATAAGTCAAGCTGACCTTCTAAAAATGTACTCTCCTATTTTACCAGAAGCTGGTGAAAAAAGGGGGATTCAAATAATGTTCATTTTAGCCACCTTAAATTAAAACTTACGTAATTAAGTTAGGAATCAGTCTTCAATGTGCACTGTTTTAGCATGGTGACCATTTTGTGTCTTGAAAATTTAAAAGTGCCTTCTGTGATATCTTTATTTTGACAGCAAACAAAAACACTGTTATTCCTTTGACACAGTTGAAAGACAAGACTGAGCCAAAAGGAAAAGAAAGCTTCCAAGGAAAACTTAGAGAATTCTGAAACTTGGTTCTGAATAGGTCAACTTTTATTTTCTGATATTTTTCTTCTCATAAATAATACACCTATAGTAAGTCTGATACAAAAAGATAAGAAATAGTCATTGGTTTAAAAGAAAGATGAAAGTACAAGAAGGAAAAATTAAAGAGGGTAGGAGGAAGGGATGAAAATGATGTCATTGACTCAGGTTTGATATAATCAATATATATATACATATATATATGTATATATATTTATATATGATCAGGCTGGTTTGTGAACATTTGGTATGTGAATTAATTATTTATTTGACTAAATATCTATCTATTTACTTATTTATTTATATATCTATTTGTTATTGTCTCTTTGGTTTAACAGAAAATCTCATTGTACAGCCCAGGCTGTCCTAAAAATCAACTCTTCTACCTCTTTATTTAGCTGATATTATAATAACACATCTGACCCATCATGGCAGCTATTCAGCTTCAGTGTGCTTGCTTCTCTGGCAATTTGATGACAATGATAACTATTATTTGTGGTTTTGATTCATTTACTGTTATTGTGCATGTATTGTGGTATGTGTGTGTGTGGGGCATGCGTTTCATGACATATGTGGAGATCAGACAACAACTTAATTATCTCCTTTCAACTTCGTGTGTATGTGTTTTAGGTAGAGCTCACCTGCCCAGGCTCGTGTGCAAACACCTTTACCCAATGAGGCTTTTATTTTCCTTGATTCTGGGTTGTTTTAAAGTAAAATAATATGAAATAAAGAACACTGCTCTAACACAAGCTTCACTGGACAGAACCTTGACAAATTTAAAGAGCAATTAGGTAAAAATCATGATGATTGACAAACAGCCAGAAAGATATTACTAAAAGTTATCAGTTGATCAAAGGTGAAAAATAGCAATTTTAATGATTCTTATTTCCGTTCAAAGTCTGAACCCCAAGCAAATATTATTAGAATTTCCTATGTCCCCTTTATATGTGTTCTGAACTTCTTCTGAAGCTGATTTCATACATCATGGACACTTACCCTTTGTAAACCTTTGTGTGTTATCTCTTTTTCAGGAATCAGCTCCATTTGAAGAACACCATTGTTTTGTCTAGTGAACACCACTGGAGTCATTAGGTTCTCCAATATTGTGAACTATATTATGGAACAATTATTCTTCTTTTGATGTCTGACATTTTCAGCTATTAGTTTCAATTACTTGAATGCTGAGGGTCATATAGACAAAAATTGAAGAGAACATAACTCTACTGTTAGATATGCTTTTGTTAGAGGAAAAACTCAATTTCTGTTCCTAGTGCCTTAAAAATGTAGTGTTTTCTGCTTTTTGGTACTTTAATTTTATTACTGTGATTTTTCATAGAAAGTTGATTTATATTTTTTCTATAAGTTATAACATAGTTGGCATCATATGTATTGTCATGATCATTTTAATTTTATCTTTTATTTTTTAATTTTAACCATGAACTATATTATCTCTTGTTCTTTATCAAATTAAGCTGTATAGGACAATCATTGTTATTTCATATTTGATATTAGGAGTTGGAGTATATTTTTATTTAATATATATGTTAAATTTTATATATGATTCTTTGCAAATATTTTAGAATTTCTTCTAAACTTTTAAGACTTATATAATATTGAAATCATGGTCGCTTTATTAGAAAAACAGTGAGGGCTACAAGGAACTAAGGAATCCCTGAGTGATTGCCCTGGAAGAATGTGTATTGTTGACATGGTCAGAGGCATATCAAGAAAGACTCCAATGCCTAGTGCTGTAGTTTCCTTCTCCCATACGATTACACCTAAA
Source organism: Dicrostonyx torquatus (assembly GCA_028555095.1). NCBI lineage: Eukaryota > Metazoa > Chordata > Mammalia > Rodentia > Cricetidae > Dicrostonyx > Dicrostonyx torquatus. The sequence continues at coordinate 136,553 of JAQHUG010000568.1, read as the reverse complement.
TACTGCTTGCCTACTAAGACCTTCCTGGACTAGTTTGGCTCTTCCACTGTAACCTATATAATAAATACTCCAAGGGGCTGGGTTGCAGAGCTTAGAAAACTCCCATTTGATCTGTATATGTGTCTGTGTGGCTGTTATTTCTTCATTTCCTTGTCACCACTAAACAGGATTCCAAAACAACATATGCTCCTATTATGGCAAGTGGGGTCAGAATTGGACACTTAAGATACTAGAAACCCACACTGAAACTTGTGTCCCAGCAGATGGAAGGTCCCAGGAGAAGCATACCTGTAATGAATAAAGAAGACAAAGATAATAAAAAAAATAAAGGTGCTTACTTTTATTCATCAGATGTAAAATTTACTACAAGTACATGTAAAAGAGAATAGTTGTATTTTAATAATTTGGAAGATATTTTGGAGAGATGCAAAATTTCAATGTAGGTACTTTAGTGTTGGTGCTTTGAAAGGGATTTTGAAAAGCCACAGAAGGCTGAGAAGCCATCGATAATGGCACCGGGACATGACTCTTCTGCATGTCTTGGCTTTTTGGGACCCTAGTCTATTTGGATGCATACCTGGCTAGGCCACAATGAAGAGGGGAGGGTCTTGGACTTCCCACAGGACAGGGTACCTTGCCCTCTCTTAAGGCTGGAGGGGGAGGAAGGAGAGTTAGTGGGGAAGCAGGAGGGAAATGGGAGAAGGGGAGGAAGTGTAAATTTTTGAATGGAAAAATAAAAAAGAAAAAGAAATAGAAAAGAAAAGCCCCAGAAGTAAGGTTAAAGAAGATTTTGACAAGTTCTGAAACTACGGTGAAAACCATTGCAGCCAGGAGACATGTCCTTGCTCTTTTGGTAGCAAGCAAATGATGGGCATGTAGTAATGCACCCTGTCTAGACAGTCAAACTATGTAGGGTGGAGAAGATTTCAGTTGAGTTGCCCCTTTATGGTGATGTACATTGGGGATCCGCACCCCAAAAGTTGAATGTCATAAAAGGTAGGGTGCAGATGACAGTCACATTCTATGGCAGTGGCTGTGGCCTGCATGGAAGATGGGAAAGCAGGGAGGCTGATTCACGTGGCCTGCCTCTAAATGCATCCCACAAAGAGGAGCTTAGCCAGAGGGAAAATCTTTGAGAGCTTTAGAAGTTACTGGGCTTTGAACAACCTGTCTAAAATAATCCAGCATCTTTTCTAGGAAAAAAAATTAAAAAGATTTGTTAACTGAAATTAACTTAAAAGCATTCTACCTGAACTTCCAAACTTAGTTTGGGAGCTCCTAAAATATATTGGGGAATCTTTCAAATGAACCCAGTGCATGAAATGTGATCACCAAACATTAGGCTTTTAAAAATGCTAACAAGACTGAGGAAAAACAACAACAGAACAAACAACCAAAAATTTGAGTTATTGCAAATGCTTAAATTTACAAAAGAATCCACCATCTTGGTATGATTCTCATGTAAGTCTTTGGGAAAACTGTGCATTTTGTGGAAAAAATATTGGCAACTGTACATGTGCAAAAATATTTTTAAAAAACAAAAAAATAGAATGTTGCATTCACCATTATTATCCCTCCACAGTGTCTCAAGATTGACAGCAGTTGTCCTTATAAAAGTACTACACCTAAAAACTCATGTGCTCAGTATAAAATCACTCACAACTCAGGGATTCCTTACAGTGTATAGCGGCAGGCTAGCGTGGAGAGAGCCCATAGATGTCTCAAACAACAATTACAAAAATGGGAAGAATTTTCTCCCCCTCACCATTCTCTAAACAAGGCCTATTTGAGAGGAAGGAAAGAATGAAGGAAGGAAGGAAGGAAGGAAAAAAAGAAGGAAGGAAGGAAGGAAGGAAGGGAGGGAGGGAGGGAGGGAGGGAGGGAGGGAGGAAGGAAAGAAGGAAGAAAGAAAGGGAGTGAGGGAGGAAGGAAGGAAAAAAAAAGTAAGTCTGACTGATGGAAGATGACCTTTCTGCTGCAGAACAGAATATCACTCATCACCAACAGACAAAAGAATGAATCCCAAGGTGCTAATAAATAGATGTAATGACCAGAAAATGGCTCAGCCCATCCCCTGTGCTAATGCATCTTTCATAAAACTATAGAACAACCACTTTGCATCCAGTATAAGAGCCTGGTATAGGTATGAAGAAGCCAGGGAATAGAAAATTACCCAACAACTATAGTCCTGGCATGTCTAGCGATCATATCCATTCAGGTAAACCCAGTCAGCAGAGGTATTGTTCTAATCATCTGAAATCCCAGTGAGTGCCATTAAACTATCTGAGATAGCCATGACTGCAATTTAGACAGAACTTACAATTTCCTGTAGATTACCAACATGTGCCTGACAGCTGCTCCTGACAATGAAAACAAATATAATTGGAAGGTGATTCTGTCCAACACCTGGGTGTTGGGAAACACAATGATAGCAAAGATATAAGGGGCTTATGCTTCTTTGACTAACATTGCAAACAATTATTCTCAAAGAGGTTTGAGGCTTCGGTCCCTTTAACCTGTTCAATAGAACATTCTGGTCTTAATGTTTTGGGGAAGCACAGCAACTGTTTGTTGTTTCCTTTGCCCATTGCAGTATGGGATATTGAAGTGAACTGCACAAGGACTCAATGCGTGTGAGTCATCTCATCTAAAATATAAGGGAGCAATGATATAGGGAGAGGAAAAAGTCCCGAGTGAGTGAAGTTCTATGAAATAGTTATTGTTACCTTTATCAGACACTCCAAAGAATTCAAGGTTTTGGTTTCACGGGACACTGGCAATGCCAGTGCCACATAAGGGCAAGGCAGGAGATGCATGCAAAAGCTGTCCTTGGAGTTCCAGCATGAGTTTATCACTATTGATCTGTATGTGCAAAGGCTAGCAACTGCTGCTTCCTTTGCACAGACATTTCCAGCCTGAGACTGCTTACTGCAGAACCTTTCTGCCCAGACTATAGCCTTCCCCCTGTGCCATATGTATTAAACATATGGAGAATATGATTTCAGAGGGTAGAAAACTCCAACCTGGTCCAAGCTGCTACAGTAAGCATGTCTGTGTGTTGGTCCTTTCTTTATTCCCTTCCTGCCAGAGTTCCAGGACGCAAGTTGAACACATCACAGCAGAGCTCATGAAGTGAATAGATAGCACACTACAGTTTCTGCAGTATCAAACCAACTGACATCTTGTGATGACAAAGATATATTTCTTTTCTAACAATTGCATCTATTTGCATGTTTATTTTTTGATTATTTTCTCCATTCCTTATTCTCAGATGTCTCCTTCATGCTTCTATTTCATCTATATAACATGAAAATCTCCATGCTAGACAAATGACATTTTAGTTTATATCACCTATTTTCCCATGGGGCAAAAATTACTGTGAGATACCTAGAAGACAAAAATGTTATTTTTTTCCTTTATATATCCATGATTTAGTACTTTCTAGTGTAGAAAAATAAATGTGTATTTCATGGAAAATTAATAAATGAAAGGAAATAGGATCTACAAATGATTATATAATTTAAAATACTGTAAATACATTCATATGATATATTAACTAAACACTTGTCTATTATATAAGTGAATATATTATATGAATTTTGTATATATACACATAAACAATGCATGTTTTTATAAAATAATTTCTATCAAATACTTAATAATGCTCACCTCATTATTGCAGACAAATTTCTGTGTTTAAAAAGCCCTGCTCATTTTAATGTGTTGTAATTAGGGGAGAGAGGTGCGTGTTGTTTGTTCCCTGCACCCAGCTTCCAAGCCCCCAGCTGCTGGCCCGCTCAGCAGCTGGCTGGCCGCCTGCACCCGAAATAACCACGTGAGGACGGTATTCATTTAAACTCTGCCTGGCTTATTATCACTAGCCTTTTCCGGGCTAGCCCTCACCTCATAAATCAACCCATTATAAAAGTCTGTAAGTCACCACGTGGTGACGTACCGGAAAGGTCTAACCTGCATCCATCTGCGACGGTGGCTTGTGCCGTCTGGCCCACTTCCTTTCTTCTCCTCCCAGAACTTCCATTCTGTCTACTCCGCCCACCTAAGGGCTGAACTGTCTATAAGCCAGGCAGCCCTTTATTTAACCAATCAAAGCACAGAAATACAGGTGGACCCTCCCACATTAGTGACTTCATAATTTCTTGTAATATAAATTTAACCATTTATTCAGTTGGTCCTTAGTGAAAACATTATTTTCTATTTTTGTACAGTAGTAATTTTAAAGACAGATGAAAGAATGGTGAAAAGAAAAGAGAAAGAAGAAAATGCAAGCACAAACACTAATTGCAAATCTGTCATGGGACTTCAAATGTCAGCAAAAATAAAATCTTTCTCTAAAGAAGTATAACTTGCTGCATGCTTGTATTAGTACTCAATATAGCCACGCAGGAAGGTTAAACCTATACGTCTTGGTATTGGTGAACCACTATAGTTCAAACCTTCAAGAGACAGAGGCAGAATGGAAGATCATTGCTAATTCCAGGTAGAATTGATCTGCCTAATGAGCTACAAGCCTGCCAGGATGAAGAGAGACACTTTTTTAGAACAACAAAAACATCAGAAAAGTAATAATAAAGTGAAACAGATAAAGCAAAAATATGGGAAATGTTCTTTTCTCAGACTTCCCAGTACATTAGGGAAAATTAATATAATATATGAAAAGTTAATGTAACCAATAAAAATAAATTGAATTTGTTCCAATAGCTGTATTTAGTGCATCCAAAATATTTAAATAATTGAAATGTAATAAAGTTTTCTAATGTAGTAAAGTATTTAAATTATTATACTTTGTATATACAATTGCTTCTGCTGTCTAATTTCAATTTTACAATACATGTATCCAATCACATTATATTCTCACCCCAAAAGTCCAGAATTCTAGAGGGATTAGATGAGTAGTGTCATATTGACCACTTCCCTATCAAACTTTTCTTATCATGCAAGCTTATTTTAGCTGCTTCTTTATGATTAAAAATTTCTTATCTAAGAAAACTGAAATTTTTCTTATCTAAGAAAACTGAAAGTAGGTGGTGGAAAATATTATACCGATCCAAAGAGACAAATGTTGCATGTTCTCACTCATATGTGGAGCTCAGTGTTGAGTATTTATGTCTGTCTGTGTTTAGTTAGGTACCTGCTGAAGAATCTGGAAAAGTAGAAAGGGATCATCTGTATGGTGAGGAAAGAAAGAATTTAAGGGAGGCAGCATATAGAACATGGGCACAGGTGATATTGAGGGGAAATATGGAATAATGGTGAGGGAGGTTTAATCACAGAGATCATTGGAACATAGGGCAGAAGTAGAGTAGGGGAAGGAATGGCTAATAACAAACAAAATGTTTGGAAAAGATCCAAAGAAACATGAGAGGATGGGATGCTCAAGAAGGGAGAAGGATAATGAGGAAGTGAAAATAAGAAGATATCTTGACTGAGGGAGTCTTTAAATAGTTATCAAGAAACATAGCACTAGGAAAATCCCAGGAATCCTCCAAGATGAACCCAAATAAGACTTTAAGCAACAATGGAGAGGACACCTCAACTGGCCTTCCCCTATTAACAGATTGATGACTACCTTAATTGTCATCATAGAACCTTCAACTAGCAACTGATGGAAGCAGACACAGAGATCTACAGTGAAACACTGGGCCGAGCTACATAAGACCAGCCCAAGAGAGGGAGGAGTGATAATATGAGTAAAGGAGTCAAGAACAAGATGGTAATATCCACAGAAACAGATGCCCTGAAATAGTAAGAGCTCACTGACTCTGAACTGATAGTGGGTTAACCTGCATAGGACCAAATTAGGCTCACTGAAAGTGGAGGACTATTGTGAGGCTCGGAACGTCTGTGGGACCACTAAAAGTGGAAACCAGATTTATCCCTAGTGCTTGAATTGATATCTAGGAGCACATTCTTTTTGGAGGAATCCCTTGCTCAGCTCAGATATGGGGGGAGGGCCTTGGTCTTGGCTTGAAGACAAGTGCCATACTTTGTTGACTCCCATAGGAAGCTTTACCCTTTCTGAGGAGTGCATGGGGAGGTGGAGTGGGGAAAATGTCCAGAGAGCAGGAGGAGGGGAGACAGTGGGAATGGGGATGTCTGTGTAAAATCAGAAAAGACTGAAACAGATTACTTAAGGTCATGGGAGCTCACCAACTCTGGCTTGACAGGGAAGAAACCAGTATAGGACCAAACTAGGCCCTCTGAGTGTGGGTAACAATTGTACGGCTAGGTCATTGGCAGTGGCACCAGGATTTATTTGTACTGCTTGTTCTGGCTTTTTGGAACCCATTCTCTTTGTAGGGATGCCTTGTTCAGCCTAGATATATTGGGGAGGGTCTTAGTGCTCCCTCAAAGCAATGCGCTAGAATTTGTTGCTCCCCATGGGATTCCTTAATCTCTTAGAGGAGTGGATGGAAGGTGAGTTGGAGGGGAAATGGAGGGAATGGAGTGGGAACTGAGATTGTTATGTAATGTGAGAAAGGATAGTTTTTTTAAAAAAAAAACATAAATAAAGAAAAGAAAAAGAAAAAATTCTTGTCTAGAATTGTTTGACTTTCCTTTTACCAAAACTTTTTGATTCTTTCTCTACCAAGGAATTCATTAATGCTCCTCTTACTAGTTTGATTCTTCTTTTTTCTGTTTTTAAATAAAACTTTCTGGCCAAAATCCAGTTGGGAAAGACAGTGTTTCTTTGGCTTACATACTCATGTCACAGTCAAAAACTTAGCAAAGCCACGGCAAGAACTTATATGGGAGCCAAAGCAGACAGATGGAGAAATGCTGGCTACAAGCTGGCATCCTGTGACCCTCTAATTGATGTATTTGGTATAGCCCAGAATCCTTGTCCAACGGTAGCAGTGCTCACAGTGGATTGGGCATCATGCACTACAGAAATGCCCCTTGCCCAAGATGTGCCTACAGGTCAGTATGATGGAGTCTCTTTTTTTAGTTCACATTCCCTCTCCCCGGTGATTATAGTTTGTGTTAAGTAGAGAAAAACTAACCAACACTCTCATTTAACATCTAATTTTGTCTCCTCCACTCCTTAGTTAATCTTAGAACAGCTACAGCAGGGCTTGCCAATTGTTCTCTAAAACATTTAAAGATTGTGTTTGACTCCCTGTTCTCATGCTTGTTTTGGCTCTGATTCCTGAGGACGTCCCTCGATATGTTATGCACGAATTTACATTGACGACTTACTTTGGGCTTATAATGGACTGCAAAAGAGAGGCACAATTCCTAGCACAACTGTTTCTACAAATAAAAAGGGGGATTCATTGATCCCGATGAGAAAACATCAAGCGCTCAGAAAATTCAATTCACTTAAAAAGAATTAAGTCTGTGTAGTTAGTCAGCCAATCCTTCTTATTTTGAGAAAGGACAATATTCTGAAAGTACTTTGAAAACACTTTAATTAAAACATTTACATCAACTAATGCTTTTTCTGTTTTATTTCTATGCTTGCCTTTCTCTTGACTTCCCAATGAAAAACCTAGTGAAATGTGAGTACCCCAGAGGCAAATGTTTTCTTGATCAATTCAAATAAACATTTCAAAGGAATGTATTAAAATAAAGTGATTTCCCTTAATAATTGATCAATTTATTTTGTCATAAGTTAACAGTTAAAAGACTGATTATGTAAGGTATTGTTTTGGTTTTTATTTCATGTAGGAATATAACACAAGATTTTGGGGTTCAACTACAAATATTATTTCTCCCAGATATAGAAGCAGAGACTCTCAAAATCAGGGCTTCAGCAAATTCCATGATCAAAAAGGCAAGTTCTTTATCTTATGTAGCTGTCTTCAATCTACGTTCATATGACAGTATAGTGAGACATTTCTCTGTGCTTTAGTCAAAAATCCATTTTTGAAAGCACCTATGATTCTGTCATCAACCCAAAGAGCAATTCACAATAATATCATAAGTATAGAGTTTTTATATATGAACAAGAGAGAAAAAATATTTAATATAAAATATATTCTTTATATACAAAAAGGATATAAGACCTTATTCTTGCAGTAAGCTTTAATGTTCTGTGCACAAAGCAAAAATGAATGAAAAAATATGTAAAATATTTACATAACAAATAGATTATGATAATTTAGCTTTTGTGGATATTTTTGTATCTTCAATGCATTTTGACAATATGAGTTCATGTCAATTATTTTATAATAAAATGGGTTGGTAAATCATAAGTTTTTGGAAGCAAAATTAATATAATTCACAATCTAGTTCTTATCTTTTTCAATAAATAATATCCACTTTCTCTGTTTTTTTGTTATATGAAAAACAGAAGTACAGAAGTTACTATTATATTTTATATCCTAAAATATAGTTTATACAACCAAAATAATGATTTTACATCATTTTTAACAGCAAGTGTATAATGATACTACCTTAAAATGTTCACTTTATGCTGGGTTTTGTAATGAAGATCCCCTATGGGTTATCAAACACTACCATTGAGCAATTTTACAGCCTACTAATATTTTAATAAAACTGAGATATTAGAAGAAAAATGTTTCATTCCTGTTTTTTCATGATAGTTTTACAACAGAATATAGGCGATATTAATATATAGATAGGCCAGAACCTTGGCATTATATATTTCGTATTTTTTATGGTTGTATATTGGTATTTCAATTGATAATACTAGGTGCAACTATTATGTTATGAATAAAATTATGTGTCAACACTCTGGAATATGTTCAAATAGTGTGTATAGAGACCCAACTGTTCCAGGCTGTAGCTATCTGGAGTATTAATGACTCAGCATGTTCCTGAATATCCTGCCTTATTTTCTCCGTAAAATTTTCCAACATAATATAGATAAACAAACTCCTTAGATTGGTGGATATATCTTTAACTATCAACCCCAATGCCAGTGCAAAGATCAATATTTTGACCTCTTGCTGTTTGCTTAAGGTGATCATTGATATTCTAGTTTGCTTAGAAGTTTCTGTGGTATTGAATCCTTTACAAATTATCACCACCTGAACATAATCCTCTGCTTTCCGGAGACCTGCTAGTCCTTACCACTGATCTCTTTATAGGTCACCTGGAAAGACTATACATGTGTAATTCCAGTCCTGTCTACTAGTTTCTTTGGTCTCAGAACACTACAAGTCTATAGTAAGTCTTCATATGTCAGGAGTGTTTTACTGTTCTGTTTACTTTTTTAAAATATTGATAGATAATGACAACTTGTAGCAATTTTACATCTTAAAAAGCTTAGATTTTAGACAATCTTGCTATAAATTTCCTTTATATTGTTATATTATTCTATTTTCTAAAGGCAGTTATATAATTGATGTGCAGTTGCAACTCTTTAAAAAACCCCTCTCTCTCCCCTCTGTTTCAGTGAGAGGGGTCCTAGGAAATGTACACGCTCCATGGCGTGTGTGTGAACATTACAGGAAAACTGGAACTTGAGAGCTTCAGTTTTCTCCTCCCACTATGAGTAGACTATGATTTGTGCAAGAAGACTCTATCAAAGAGCAAAGATATTTCAGAACCCATCACTCATAAATTCAATCATCAATATTTTTCTTCAAAAAATTAGGCAGACTCTAATGAAATGGTAGATATACATTCTGAAATGATCAGCACCTGCCTTTGGTCATGTGCGTAGTATAAACTTCATACTTTCCAATTATAAATAACTTTATTAAACAAAATATTGATGTGATCACCATGAAATAGAGCCTTCAATCTTTTACTGTTCCTATAAAGTATAGCAGTGTATTTGTTTTAAGTTAACAATTTACATGTATATTAAAATGTTTTTATACAAAGAAATGGAATTATTTCTAATTTAGGAAATGAGGGAAAAGATATGGCATTATTTTACAAATTATATTATTCTGTATATTTTAAATAACAGTTAAGGATGTGGAATTAAGGTTTTATAGGTACTATTTAAATAGGTTGTTAAAATAAGATCTTTTTAAAAGATAATATAAGCTCCAAATAATAATAATTATAATAACTGTAAGTCCTTTGTTACTGCTTTGGATCAGAAGCAACTTTGATCCTATCTAAAGCACAAGATAGGATCTGGAAGAGAAGGGATGCAAGAGGAGTTGGGAGGAGAGGAGGAAAGGTAAACTGTGGTTGTGATGTATTGTAGGAGAGATAAATCTATTTAAAAAAAATATGTTCTTCTCCTATTCAAAGTTTCAATATTACCATTTGAGCTATCCAAGCAAAAACAGTATAACTATAATCAAGTATTATGAGAAGCTACATAACATGTAAGGCACTCTACCTATGTCAAGGACATGCTATTTCACCATATCTGTATGTTATACCCCTTACATAAAATTGTGCAACACTGATTTCAAAAGTATGACCTTTTCCCATTTTTTTATCTTAATGAATGACAAATACACCCACTTGATTTTAGAGACAAAACCACCTAAGTCATCTCTTAGCCTTTTCTACATATCCAACCCATCATCAGTCTTTTAAAACTATACTCCAAAGATAAGACCACTGTGTTAGCATTTTCTCAGTTTGTGATAGTTTCATACATGATCTAATAACCCAATCACTACAAAACTGCATGACTTCTTTTTGAACCCCAAACAGAATTCACGTTATATGAGTTTAAGAAAAATGTATACATAAAGCAAAATGTGCTGATTTTGAAAGAAAGAAGTTTCCCAAAATCAGTTGTTTACATATATGAGAATTTATACCACCCCAAACTTCTATCAATGAGAAATGTAAATATTGTTATTTTCCACTGTAAGCCATCATTCCTTTTTGTGTTTATTCTTTTTGTGGACACTGGATATGAAAGAAGTATGGTGGAAAATGAAATTTCTTAATGAAATTTAAATAAGTAAATATCCCTTTTCTTTATATATTCCCAAAAATATGTGGATATTACATCCTATATACTATCTTATTTAGATTGTTATATAACAGTGATTGGAACTATACTCAATGAAATTTTTTGATATTGTTTAGGAAAAAAATTCCTCTACCTTGTGTTTAAGAATTAGCCTTTCAGATTAATTCCTAAGAGGGTATATGTTATAAGAATTCAAATTGAAATGTCAAAAGAGACCATGGATTTTGCTATGACACTTTTTAACTCATCTCAGAAGTCAGATACTTTGGTAAAAGTTAAAAGGCTATGATCATATTCTCCCTTTGTCTCTGCACCAAATGACACTGTTAGGGAAATGATCAAACAATGATTCCGAAGTCACTGAGGCAATGACTTGAGCTTTATCATCTCAGCTAACAGATAACCAGTGAACTATACTGAAATTAAATCTACATCTTACCACTTGGCATGCACAAGATGTGAGCTGAAGCCGAGTTCTCATAATCAACTCAACTTTGGTTCAAAAAGGTTACTTCTCAAATATTTAAAAAGTTTTGAAGGACCAATAAATATTAAATAGATTTTTAAAATATATGTTCTGACTACTCATTGTTGCAAATGCTATGGATGTCATCTTTTGGATCTCTTATTATAAGTAACAACCTTCATATGATAGTGGTTATAATGTACACATTTGTGGTTAAGAGTGGCAACATAACTAATTTTTACTTTTAATATTAGAAACAGACTTGTCATGTGTCAGCCACTTCGAATTCCTTTGCAAGGGTGCTGACACAGTACTGTGGCATCTGTCTTCCTCCTTTCTGAACTCCTGCTTTATTTATGTAAGTGTGATAATAAGCACTGAGGTCTCAAAGGGACAGAAGCTTTATCTAGGCTGTGTCATCCATGAAGCAAAAGTCCTAGAAACGGAAGATTTCCACACAAACCCTGGCATGTAAACCTTCACCTTGAGAAACATAAATGTACATTTGTCTCCTTTATGAATGACAGTTTTATTTTGAATCTTCCTAGACCAAATCACAAATGAAATAGAACATGCTGTGACAATAATGATATTTAGACAAAGCTACTCTGTTTGTGGCATAAGTAGATAAAGGTCTTTGACAAGTCAAATATAAAGATAAAAAATATTCTTGAAACATTGACTTGATACATCATTTGTTGTATTCTATAAAAGTACTGATTATCAATGGTTTTAATTTTTGAAGAAGGATCACAATTATCAGTAATCTGAGACTGCTTACTTTGACATATATTCCCTAATTTGTCCTCTGTCTCCATCTGGTATTCAAATACCTTTTGTTATTATTGTGGTTATTATTTTAATGTATACATAAGTATATGATCTTTAGTGTCTTTTGATTATTGAAGACAATCAGGAGACTCTCTTTGGTTATTGCAATTATACTTCTTGCACCAAATATATTCTAAGCTCCAGATATTAAAGAAATGTCATACATTTCTGTCTTAGTAATAATGTTAGCATAGAGAAGGTATGAGACACCCCTTTCATGGAATTATGTTTGGAGATCTTCATTGTTAATCACAAGCGTATACAAAGACAATCCTAACTACTGAAATACTTACATTCTAGCTCTTTACTCCTTCATTAGAAAGAAAGGACACAGAGAGGAAAGACAGAAAGACAGGGAGAAGAAGAAATTAATGTCATTGTTTTCTGTAACCAGTATATGTGTGGTTGCAGTGGGAGTTGCATAGGAAAGATCTTTAATTAAAACCTAAATGTTCACGTTATTAAAAGATTACATCATACTTTAGCCAGAGGGAAGAAAATTAAGACAATGATCACCATCTTTTCATTAGCAGAGAAAAATATAGAGCTCAACGAAAATCAATAAAGAAAAAAAAATTCTTTCTCCCCAGTAGTTTTCAAAAGCAGATCATAGACAACATAGATTCACAAACAGAACTTTATTTCTTCATGAATTGTGCAATTCATTTGAATTTTGTTGTCTTATTTATTGTTCAATTTTGTGTCTTTCCTATTTGCTACTGAAGGTTGCTTTATAAAGTCTATCACATACACAACGTAATGAGTACTTCAGCTTCTTTTTTATTGCCCACTAGGAACACTGTTCAAGAGAATTCAGGAAAACAGCCTTTCATTACCTACTGTCATTTAAAGATAAACCGGGGTTTTGTTATTAGGCGGAATTGAATGTCTTTTTCAATCAGATATGGAGAGAATATAATTCTTGAGAGTAAATAACATTTAACCAAAAAGGAGTGTAGATACACTTAAATTACAATTCTCAAAGCAAAACAGTGGCATTTTATTTACACATAGAATAGACATGTTGAAATTAAAGTGATAGTTAACTGGTATTTTAAAAAGTAGTAAAGTAATATTTAATTAAACAATATACTCTAACTATGCAGTGATATGTCTAATAGATGAATTATTTATGTTTATTCAGCATTTATTTATTTGTGCTGTTAATGGAATTGAGTATTTCCCAGAGAGGCAATTGAACGTATGTTACTGTCTTTGAAGAAAAATTAACTAATCTTAGAGTGTTTTGAAAAGAAGAAATAAATAAATTAAAATCAACAACAATAAACAAACAGAATAGTAATTGACAGGAGTTTTAAGAAACAATTCATAAAAGGTATGTTTTCCCTAATATTATTTACATATGGAAGATTGAGAGTGATAACACTGAATTCATTTAGATATTATGTTGGTAGGTAGATTATCAGTAACTTTTTATATCTTTTCTAATTTTCTATTCATTTTACATATTTACCAAAGCTCTCCTTCCCTCTCCCTTTCCC